>APFE030121604.1:163039-183500 GCA_000404065.3 Pinus taeda | reverse complement strand
ATTACGTAAATATTATAATATGTTTTAGCAAAAATAAGAATATGGTTTTTAATAAAATTATATTATAAAAAGTTATATTAAATCTCTTAGTGTAACCTTTTTTTTTAATTGTTTCCTAAATTATAATTAAAAAAACATTGTATAATAAAAATATGAATGAGAATAGATAAATTAAATAGAAAAGACATCTTCAATTTTTTTTAAATAAACTTTAAATATCTTACTTAATACATGTCTAAATTCATTTGTTGTTAGATTTTCTATTGTTTATAATTTGGCAAATGTTGTTTGGAATTACAAGTAAATTTGGCAAAGATTGTTTGGAATTACAAGTAAATTTGAGTAAACAATAAAAATTAAAATTGATTCAACAAAAAATTGTCAAATTCCGACAAGAAAATCCTAAACATCTAGGTTTTAGACAACCCATTAAAAATATTTATAAATACATAAAATAAAAATAATAATTTAGTTTAAGATTACGATCAACTTAATATTATCATTATTTTTTTTTAAAACAGTAAAGACATATAGAATAATTGTTTTACAAAACACATTTTCTTAATGGTTAAGAACATTTAAATTATAATTAATTACGATTACTGTATGATTAAAAATTAAATTATTAAATAAGAAATACTATCTCAATAAATATTAAGATACTCAAATAATTAACAAAAGTTATAAATATAGAAAATTATGTTGAAAATTCTCACAAACATAAAACATACTACATTTTTGGTTATTTAAATTTCCTAATATTTATTAATTTAACTTCCATATACCACATAATCAAAATCATGTATATATTAATGTAGTCCACTAGAATGATTATGTTGTGATATTAATGGAGTCCATTATAAGGATTATTTTATGATATTAACAATCTAATGTTTTTTTAATAAATAATTAAAATGATTTTAGATTAATTCTAGATATGCAAAAAATTAAGATATAAGAATGTGTTGTTTTGGAAATTTAGTAATATAATTTTAATTTGATATTTGTGGATTCATTATGATTGAGCCAATTTTTTTTTTGTCAAATTCCAACCAAACATTATTTAGGTGGTTATTACACCTAATCACAATTGACAATATTTAATTATAATTCACATTATATACATAACTAATACATATAACTTAAATAGATTCACTACTATAACAAGTAGCCATGTGATCTTGAATCTAGAAAAAAAACCAAGTTGTTCCCCAACTATTTTTTATTAGTTAAAATTTTATTCTTACACAACCATTAACATTTTTTATCATTGTGTAAATTGTGTAGTGCAACAAAAACATAACATGGTGTTTTCTAGGAAATTTTTTGTTGGCATTATGAATTAGGTGTTTTCCTTCATGGCAACCTACCTAATGAGTTGTTCTTATTTGATATTATAAATATATTTGTAGAAACATTAAAGCCTCAATATTAAACATAGACCTTAATATAAACATAATTATAGGTTTACTAACATTAATAATCTTGGATTATAGAGATTAGGTTTAAAAAATTGTCGAATTGTGTTTAGTGTCATAATAAGGTTATCATCGCTCATTTATTTTATACAATGTGTATAGGTGAAGGTTTTCTGTATGTATAAATGGTAAATTATGTATGTATGTTACTTTTAATTTTATTCAACATTAAATTGTTTTGTTCATATCAAATGTGATTTTTTTTTTACTTTTAGGCTATTTCATTGTTTGATCATGGATCCAACTATTTGGAGTTGTCTTACATTCAAAGTTCTTGAAATTGTCTTCATGTGGCTCCCTTTATCGGTTGTGATAAAGTTTAGCACTGTTTGTAAGAAATGGAAGATTTTTTTTCAAAACCCTTCTTTCTTGTTACGTTGCAAGAATGTCTCTATGAAGGAATTTGGATTTCTCATTCCTTTCTTCAATAGTGAAGACAATTGTTTTGTTGCTCAATACCTTAATCAGAACAGGCACATATCTCAATTTCATTTGGGATTCATAGATTCAAAATACAAAGTAGAGTGTATTGTTGGACCAATGGTGTTTTTATTCTTACCAATAGAATGCTCCCATACAAACAAATATTTCATAACGAATTCATTTACAAAGACATTTAAAAACATAGGGCCAATACGAATTGGACAGTGGGGATTCTTTTCATTATCGGAAAATGTAAGCAGCATAAAATATGTCTGGGTTGTTCTAAAACATATGTATGACATAATGCAGTCTAAATTTTATGTTTGTAGTGGTCTTGATAGGGTATGGAAAAGGGTCATTGTTCCATTTGGTGGCACTTCAGCCCCTAAGAATGTAGTGTTTTATAAAAGAATTGTTTTGGCTATATCTCAACAAGGAGTATGAATATTATCCTTGGTACGAGTATACAATCTATTGGTTTGATGTAATAGAAAATGAATGGGGTTTTTCATTTTTTCAGTTCAGTGACATACGGTGTATGTAATTAGCAATATACATGAATCAGTTGATATGCCTTATCAATGGTGGCTCTACTTTCTGTATGGTCAATTGAAGAAATAGATGATTTCCAATTTGGTCAACTATGTGTTGAATGAATAATTGGCTACTTTGAAGATGATTGGGGTTTGAGATGGAAGTTGATGGAAGAAATTTCTACAAATATAAATAGAAAATGTCCTTGTTATCTTCCATTTCGAATAGCCCATGGTCTGGTTCTTATGTGCAACTGCAGTGAAGTTCCTTTCCTATTATATGACATGATGACTTGCATTTGTTTTCCAACAGATATTGATAATTCAACTAATTAGAAGATGTTTGGGTTTTGGTACCCAACGTTGGAGGATTGCAATGATTTGATTGAGTATGGAAATGTTTTTGCAATTGCTCCCTGTATGGATTCTGTTGATGAGATTTCACCATTGCATATGGATATGGATTCTTAGGAGTTCTTATAAATATTTCCATCTTATATACTCTCTATGGTTGTGGAAAATATTTCCATTTTGTCTCTATACATACTATGGGTATTTATGGTAATACTTTAAAATTAGGTTTGTATCGATCTTTATGATGTAAAATATTTCATATTGTTTCCCCTAAAGTTTTCTTATGTATATGTAAATGTGTCTCAATGTTATGCAATTTTCTTTATTTGTGTACTTATAATTTCTATGGGTTATGTTATATATGTTATTTGTATTGGTTTTTGTCATTGATTCTCAAACATGTTATATGTTTATGCACATTTTAATATTTGAATTTATATTTTGATAGTATATAGTTCCAAATTTTTAGATATACTTTCAATTCATATAATTCTTAGAGTATTGTGTCCCAATAGTATGGCTTTCGTTTTGACTCTAATATGATGCATGGAAATTTACACCTTTTTGTTTAAGCCATTTGGAAGAATTCATTTATGTTTCTTACCATTTTGAAAAATTCATTTTTGTTTTTAGCCATTCAGAAAAAGCCTTATACATTTTGATAAGTTTATATGGTTGTAAAAAAGTAACACTTACACTTTTTGTGTTTTTCTATGATTTCCAAAAAAAACTTGTGCCTTTTTAATTCTTTTTTGTTTTTTTATATTAGATATATGTTATGTTCCATGTTTATGATCCCATAATGAATATTTTATTATTCATTGTAGACATGTCATCTGAAGGCACAAACAAGCATACAAGAAAACAAAATTTGTCGCCAGAACCATGTGAGAGGTCTAATGAAAGTCGTCATTTACGGTATCAACAAAATAAGGATACCATAAATGAGCATAACGTAGATATATCATGAAGCCACTCTTAAAAAATGTTTTATAATTCCTCGTAAGTATCTTAGTATGGATGTTATAATGGAAAGAACATTTATTGTTGATAGTTCATTATCAGGATATGCTCCTTCTCAGCATAATCTTGTTATTTGATGCTCTCCTGAAAATGTTCATAACATTGGGGAAACATCTTGCAATCGGGAAGAACACCATATCGATAATGTGGATGCAAATGTCCACCCTAACCCTTCCATGTGTCTAATTTCATGTTTTGATGAACAAAGGTTGCAAAACATCCATGGTGGAGGTAATGATGACATTGTGTGTGATGATTTGGATGATAGTTTACTTGGCCATTTATTTGATAATTTGGAGCCAGTTTCTCAAAACATCAACTCTTCAAATCCCGCTTCTCAAAGTAATGTGGTTCGACAAAGAGAATCAATCATCCGTGATAACATTTCGCATGGAAAAATGGAGGTAACACAATGAAATTTTGATTTTCGCTGTATTAATGGTTGTTGTATTACATTCCTATATTTACAAAGTTTTGTTTACTAAAATTTTGTTATTTTATTCCCTTGGAATAGGATACAATTTGTTTTCATAGAGGTCTAGAAATTAATTCCCAAAGTGTTCCATCTACTAATATGAGAAGTGAATATGAAGCATCTCATAACCTTTTTGTGCATTCTCCTCGATGATCAAATTGCCAAACTAATGTAAATTTTCAATGTTTTCGATTTGCTTTTCATTTTTTAAATTTCTAGTTGGTTGGACGTTGAATTTTATGGTGTATTTTATTTTATTTTAACAAGCACAACTTATTTGAATAGAGGCATAAAAATTAACTTCATAGATGTTCCATATAATAATGTTAGAAGTGAAGAGGAACCATCTCATAGTGTTCATCCATATCGCCAAACAAATGTAAATGTTAAGTGAATTTGATATCTTTCTCACTTTTTCATCTACACTTTCTTGCACATTGTATTTTGTAACCTTTTATGGAGAAACCATGATCTCATCTCATTAGGTTGGAGAATTGAAATCGAAAACACCAAATTGTAAAACTAATGTAAATGTTCAATGTATTTGATTTCTTTTCCATTTTTGAATCTTTCTTTGTTGGACATTTAGTTTTATAACATATTTTTTTTTTTTTTTTAACTAGGAAACAACTCATTTTAATAGAGGCATAGAAACTACATCCCAAAATGTTCCATCCACTGATGTTAGAAGCCAAGAGAAACCATCCCATAACCCTCATCCACATCAAGACACAAATGTAAATTTTGAATGCATTTCATTCTTTTTCATTTTTTTCATTTATAATTAGTTGGAAATTAAATTTTAAAGTCTTTTATGACAAAGACACCATAAATTTAATGAAATGCACACCATAAATTTGGAAAGACATTCTCATAGATCCATTCCACATGCTTCAAATTTTTGAAGGGAATATCATGTTCCTGAAGAAGAAGTACATGTTAGAAGAAATTTTACTCTTCCAAATGGTTTTCAGCATGGTTCAGCTAGTAGAGATCATATTCATTTTGATGAAAACATGATTGCAATGCATAAAAGATTTCGAGCAAAGACAGATAGCTTTTCAATTGTCCAAATGTGCCACATTTTCCAAGAATCATATCGCATAATCCATGTTTTGAGACATTCTGAAGGACCTGTTTGTAGATGATGTAACAGTGAATGAGGAGCCCATCATTTTTGTCGATATAATAACATGGATCCTGGTGAGTAACCTCATATTTTAAGAGCTCTTACTCAAGTTGAACAAATGTTGATAGCACGTGTGAATCCTATTTTGCAAGTGACACATGCTTGAGGTGGGCAATATAAGTATAGTAGTCATACAATTAGCTTTCCTCAAGATATTTCTACAATTGTACAAATCCTTCCTCGACATGTTAAAGATATTGAATTTCTAATTGTGAGGAGACATGCTGCTCAATATAAATATTATGAATTTTATGTCAAAATATCTCGAGAGATGGATGCATTGCTTTTCAAAATCCAACATGATCAATATTATCGAGATGTTGTAATTGATTATGATTTAGTGAAGTCTCTACCTGAAAGATCAATAGATGTCTCCTTCAGGCTTAAATTTTTTGATTGTGATATTGAAGAATCCTAGATCAATGAAACTGATAATGAAGGGTTTCCTACTGAGCATTTTCCCTCTCAACCTTCCTCTTTTGTTGCTCTCATACCAAACAAATGAAGAGATGTGGAAGAAATTATAACATTTGTTGATAATGTTGATTCTTCACATGTTCAAGACATGGATTGGCCCTGTATTGGAACCTCTTTAGTGAATGAATATAATACATAGGGGTTATTAGATATGAAATTCCCAACATTGTTCCCCACTAGTGATGTTTATTGGTTGCAACCATGTATTTGTAGTGTTGAATTTTCTGAGTATGCATTGCATCTTCTTAGGTACTATGATTAGAGATTTAGAAGCCATCCTCACTTTTGATATTACTTGTTGAACATGATAATGCGACATCAGAGCCAAGCAACTGTTGCAATTTTTACAAAGAAACAGTTATATGATAACTCACCTACAACAATTGAAGAGTTGCATCACCAACTATCTTATTTACCAGATAATAAGTTGGATGACAAACTTATGCAGTTTGGTTCTTCTATGAGAGGTACAAGGTCATACTGGACTAAGTGTCGAGCTAAATTGACTGACATGATTACTTAGTTAGGATTCCCATCTTTACTTTTTACTTTGAGTGCCGCTGACACAAAGTGGCTAGAATTGCATAACCTCATGCCCATACATTCACATTCGCATTCCTTAAATGCACATCGTATGAAAATTGATAATGTTATCCAGTACCCTCATATTGTTGCGAAATTTATGCACCATAGATTCAATATTTTCTCAGAGGAAGTTATCCAAAAATATCTTAAAGCTGAAGACTTCTAGTACAAGTTTGTGTTGCTCAATTTATTTTCCATACTTTTCCAACTTTTATTATGATTCTATTTATATTTTTTATAGTAACTCTATCTTCATTTTTTTCAGATATGAGTGGAAACATAGAGGCTGAGCACATATCCATGGTTTCCTATGGTTAGAAGGTGCTCCTGACATGGAAATACTTAATTGGTCAAATAGTTCTGATGTACAAATTTCAAAAATATTCTTCGACAAATATGTAACAGCATGGAATCCACGTGACATACATCGTTGCAATATAATGGTTCTAGGAAGCCTCGATGATGACCCTTTCCTATTGACTATTGGTCATATTTTCTCTTCTAATCCTCATAATGATTACGAAGAATTGTTAAACCATGTCCAAAGACACAGTACTAGAGATTCTTGTTTGTGCAAAAAGGGCACTATTCTAACATGTCGGTAAAATTCTCCATGGGATCTTTGTGATCAATCAAGATTTTTCATAGATGATCAAGGAAGAAAAATATATGACTCAACAAGAAATGATGACACGCTTAATGTACATAACATTGACCTTCTAACAATGTGGCCTGCAAATGTTGATTCCCAATGAGTGCTTTCTCGTTATGTTGTCTTGAAATATATTGCTAAGTATTCATCAAAAGCAGAAAAAAGTTTTGAAATTTATTATCATATATTAATTATAATTTCAAATTATATTGGCTCTAAGGATCATGCTTTATGTGCATATACAAGGTTTCTTGCAGAAACGATTGTTTATCATGACAATGGAGCACAAGAAACATGCCATATGTTGCTTAAGCTACCTCCTGTTGTTTGTAGTCAGAAATTTGTTTCCTTAAATGTTGGAAGAAAGGTTTTTAGGAAAGTCTCAAGGGATGGCTTGCAATGTTCATCTGAGAATACTTTTGTTCAACATTATCATAAGAGACCTTTCTTCCTTGAACATCTATCTTTGATAGAAAAGCAAGATCTTGGACATTTGATAGCAAGCGTAAACAAGATCCATGGAAGTCTAGAGATGTTCATGCTATTATTCAGGTTTCGCCATGGTTTTATTCTATTGTTGGTGATGCTTCAGAAGAATTTGAAACCTTTTAATGGACAAAATTACTCTTGTACAAGCCATTTCATGAAATTTCTGCAAAAATTGCCCTTTCAGCTGAAATTATTATTCAAATTTGGAGGAATTTTCGATATCAGGCATGGCATGTTGATCAAAATCCATCAATTACAGACAATATTGAATATGAAGAAGATGGTGATTTCTCTAACCAGGAAATGAATCTTGAAGATGATTTTCAAGAATGGCAAATTTCTCTCCCTCGGTTCCACCAAATGATGTGAATGTTTCTGACCTTCACACCCTTGGTCGAAGGGACTTTGATATATCCTTTGACTCAGAAAGTACAACTATTTCTAATGATGTTGTAGAAGAAGCTATTAATTTTATAAGAATGCAAAATCAAGGGGTGATATTGTTGACCTTTCAAACAGAACATTTGCATCTCCAAATTCTTTGTTGGAAAAACAACTACTTGGTTTTGAAATTGTTTTAAGGCACTTTGTTGAATATGAGATTCATGAAGCTCTTCTTATGATTACTCAAGGCAGTGCAAGCACTAGGAATTCTTTCCTTATCCATTGTATTTTTGAACCTATTTCTAATTCGTGAAGTAATGGAAGAAGCCCTTTGCTTCTTCTTGCCCCAACATGAATAGTTTCTTTTAATATACATACAAAAAAAATACACTCAGCTCTAAAAATTCTAATTAAAGATATGCAACCACTATAGGGGTAGTCACATATAGTATTTCAAGAAGAAGTGCGACATGTTAGATATATATTGATTGATGAAATGATCTTTCTAGGATCAAGGTTGTTTATGCAAATAGATGCTCGATTATGAGAAGCATTTCCAGAGAAAAGGAATTGTCCTTTTGGTGGTAGATCCATCATCCTTGTGGATGACCTTGGACAACTACCTCTTGTGAGAGATAAGCCTTTGTATGCAGGTCATACAACAGGGAAAGTCTTTTGGAAAAAATTCAACATTGTTGTCACTCTTGACACAATCTTTCGCCAACAAGGGAATAATGAGAAACAATCTTGTTTTCATATAGTCCTCAATAACATAAGAAATGTAGAATATGTTCTTGAAGATAGGGAGTTCCTTATGTCACGGGTTGATATGAGGTTGTGTCCTAGAGAAAGATATTTATTTAATGCAGCAATTCACATGTTTCCAACAAATAATTTGGTCTCCTTCCATAATAAGCATATGCTAAAATCATTAAATTGTCCAATTACATGATGTGTTACTGAGCATTCAAGGCATTCAAAAATCATTATTGTTGATGATGATTAATTGGACTATGAAGTTTTGTCGCGTCGTCATCAGCGTGTTATGTTGACATGTAATTTATGGGTTGAATCTGGCTTGGTGAATGGTGCACTTCGCTATGTTAAGGATATATTTTATACGCCTACTTCTAATCCACCTCAACTTCCAATGTTCACAACTATTGTTTTTTATAAGTATGTTGGTGTTCCATTTGATGCAAGCAATCCAAACATTTTCCTTATCACACCAATGATAAGAGGAAATCAAAAACAAATTGCTTTGAAGATGGCATGGGATCTTAATATCCACAAGTTATAGGGATTGACTTTAGAATGAGCGTCAGTTGATATCGGGAATATAGAGCAACAATGCCTTACCTTCATAGCCATATCTAGAGTGAAATCAACATATGGTTTACACATTGCACCGCCTTTCTCTTTTCAACATTATTCCAAGATGAAAGATAGTGCATATATTACAATTAGGAAGAAAGAAGAGGAGTGATTAAAGTTCGCTATGACATATAACTAATAACATTGTGGCGTTCTTTATAGTATGATTTTTGAATTGATTTGATTGTCCTCTTGATCTACTTTTAATATAATAATAATTTTCATATATTTATGAGATTAATAAATTCATTATATCATAGTAATATCTGAGAAAGTTGTTTACATCGTTTGTCATGTTGTTCAATTTACTTATTTTTTTAAGTTCCTATTGTTATTTTCTTTTCAACAAATCATTCAAACATAAACAATGAGTTATATGAACAAATGATTCAAAATCATTTTTATAACTCATTCATATTGATATTAATATTGTGGATTCATATTACATCATGAAATGCAAAATTGGAGGTTTTGAATATTGGCCATTAGCATGGCCAATATTCATTTTTTGAATATTGGCCACGGTTTTATTCTATTTCCATGTTTTTTTCTATTATATTGTGAAATGAGCCTTATATTTGTAGAATTTTTTATATGATTTGGTTCATGTAACACTACATTTTTTTTTCATGTAACATTATAACATTAAGCTTTTTAACATAAACAATGATGGGGTGTTATGTTTTATGTATATACATATATATATGTGTGTGTGTGTGTGTGTGTGTGTATGCTTATTTATTTGTGCATGTCTTTATTGATTTTGTTTTCCTTTTTTTCCTTTCAAATGCAGATATGGAGAATAATGATGTCATCTATTATTCTAGAATAGTACACAATATTGCTGGAGCTATAAGTTTTCTTTCCTATCTTCAGAAGAAGTTTGATAGAAAAAATGGGTTCCATCGTGATGTGGGACCACTCAGCAACAAAGTAAGCAAATGTGGACAAGAGAATCAGAATAGAGGAAAGCCTGTTTTAAAACAAAAAAGCAGAATTAAAGTAGCTTTAAAGCGGATATGTTTTGAGGAGACTTGCTATTGATAACAGCCATGCACGCTTTTGGAGAGATTTCATTGTAAAAAAAGCCTAAGAGAAGATCTGATCAATCCTTCCAATGTATCTTATAAATGTATAGTGTGATAGGTTGTGAGACAGATATTTTAATTTGTGAGGAAAATTGGGAGTGAGCAAAATGTAGTCAAGCATGAGCTCGTTTCTAAGGCTGAAAGGCCTTAGTTTGTATCTGTTTTATATAATATATATAAGCCTGTTCTAGTGTATGTTGAGTACGTTTATGTGTAAATCCCGTGTTGCGTGCTGGATCGATCATCGATCTCTTAAAAGATCGTTGAAGGCCTAATTTAACGTTTAACTGTTATATAGAAAGATCAAGTGAGGACTGGCGTGTTAAAAATTGCCTGATGTGGTTTCAATCTGTAATTCTAACAGAATTCGTGAATATTCTATGATTAATGCCATCCTAGCAGTGCTGAAGTTAAGAACTGAATATATAGAGGAACGACTTCAATCGGATCGGAACTGTGGTGAATGTAATCTGATCGGAGCTGTGGAGCAGTTGACAGTTTGGCATTCAAATCATCGTGACGTGCAATTGCCGATTGTATTGGATCGGAGCAGCAGAGACTTGCATTACATCGGCTATGTGTGAAATTGGCGTAATTCAGAATCTTGAGAGTCGACGCCTTCAGAACTGTGATGCGGAGCAATAACAAGTCTCATTTCTCTATTTCTGGAAAACCGGTCTATCATTTCATGACGTCAACGTTCAGCGAGTATACTGTCGTTGATTGTGTGTGTGTTTGTATTTTTCATGGTGTGGGGTTTTAACCTTTAACGTATATATATGAATGATTGCAATGGTGATTTAGAATCCCATTTGGGAGATGGGCGATTTTATAAAGAGCCACGCCACATCATGAGAAGTTTAAACCGCTTCAGTTTAGGCTTGTGGGCCATAACCCACAGGCCCAGGTTTAAGATTTTTTAAAGGAATTGGGATTTTGGGCAACCCCCAAATTCTCATTTTCATTAGTTGGTATCAGAGCAGAAAAATATTCTACGGAAGGAGGTACAGTTCTTAATGAAGTATGAATAAGTATGGTCTTTATATTTTGTGTAGGTAGCGGCAGCGGAAGGTGAGAAGATTTGCAGCAACCTAGAGGATGCCAAAAGACCGAGTGTGGAGGGCTTGGTGAGGTATCATGTAACAGAGGAGGCTGTTACTGTAGAGGTTGGTTGCAGCTCATAGAAAATCATGGAAGCAGTTCTAGTGAAGGAATGCAGTGGATAAAATTGCTATTACGAAGACCAGAAGCATATGACTAGGAGGTCATAATTTTTTGTGCCTCGGGAGTCTGATGCGCGAGCACTCAGCAACAAAGCAAGCAAACGTGGACCAGAGGATCAAAACAGAGGAAAGCCTGTTTTAAAACAAAAAAGTAGAATTAAAGTAGCTTTAAAGCGGATATGTTTTGAGGAGACTTGCTATTGATAACGGCCATGCACGCTTTTGGAGATATTTCATTGTAAAAAAAACCTAAGAGAAGATCTGATCGATCCTTCCAATGTATCTTATAAATGTATAGTGTGATAGGTTGTGAGACAGGTATTTTAATTTGTGAGGAAAATTGGGAGTGAGCAAAATGTAGTCGAGCGTGAGCTCGTTTCTAAGGCTAAAAGGCCTTAGTATGTATCTATTTTATATAATATATATAAGCCTGTTCTAGTGAATGTTGAGTACGTTTATGTGTGAATCCTGTGTTGTGTGCTGGATCGATCATCGATCTCTTAAAAGATCGATGAAGGCCTAATTTAACGTTTAACTGTTATATAGAAAGATCAAGTGAGGACTGGCGTGTTAGCAATTGCCTGATGTGGTTTCAATCTGTACTTCTATCATAATTCGTGAATATTCTATGATTAATGCCATCCTGGCAGTGCTGAAGTTAAGAAATGAATATATAGAGGAACGACTTCAATCGGATCGGAACTGTGGCGAATGTAATCTGATCGGAGCTGTGGAGCAGTTGACAGTTTGGCATTCAAATCATCGTGACGTGCAATTGCCGATTGTATTGGATCGGAGCAGCAGAGACTTGCATTAAATCGGCTGTGTGTGAAATTGGTGTAAATCAGAATCTTCAGAGTCGATGCCTTCAGAACTGTGATGCGGAGCAATAACAAGTCTCGTTTCTGTATTTCTGGAAAACCGGTCTATCATTTCATGACGTCAACGTTCAGCGAGTATACTGTCGTTGATTGTGTGTGTGTTCGTATTTTGCATGGTGTGGGGTTTTAACCTTTAGCGTATATATATGAATGATTGCAATGGTGATTTAGAATCCCATTTGGGAGATGGGCGATTTTATAAAGAGCCACGTCACATAATGAGAAGTTTAAACCGCTTCAGTTTAGGCTTGTGGGCCATAACCCACAGGCCCAGGTTCAAGATTTTTTAAAGGAATTGGGATTTTGGGCAACCCCCAAATTCTCATTTTCATCACATCGTGGTTTTATTGATGACCATATTCATGAGCTAGATCAAACAAAAACACATGTAAAATACTTGTTACATGTGCACTAGAGGGAGTCTGGGAAGAGAACAAGAAGGAATTGGATGGAAAGTGTTAAGTATCGTGATCATTATCTTGTTGATTTGAATTGGTGTTGCTTTTGTCAACGGTCTAGTTGTGTTTTGGAAGAGGCCGCTGCATAAGTGATTTTTGATGGAGTGTTTCAAGTTCAATGTTAAGACTCAATGTTCATTCTGTGGTTGCAATGTTGGTGAAATTGAATTTTTTTTCCTCGTTGTTGTTTTTATGTACAATATTATATATCTATGGTCTTAAAATGACCTATTGTGTTGTTCTCCTTTAAATCTAAAGTGTGGAATTTAGATGTGCTTTTTGCATTTATGTTCATTTGCTCTAATGACAATGTTACTATTTTAGTTTTTTTCTTTTGCATTTGTGATTTTTGTGGTCTTTTGTGTGGATCCCTTCACTTTGTTCACGTCTTTCCTAAATGAAAATATTGTTTGCATTTATAATATTATTGTTGGGCTTCCATGTTCTAGGTGTTTATATCAATATTCTTGATATTTATACTATTAATACATTCATGTATTGATATCAATGTATTCATGGCTTAAAATTTATTTATTCTTTATAATGTTATATAAATGTGTTATTATTAATGTGATGATGATTTATCATGTTTTAATGATTTATGGTTTGCAATGTGGTTCTTATATTGGTTTTGGCTTATGTTTTTTATTATTGTTTTGTGTTATATCATTATTTATGTTTATAATGTTGATTCCATGGATTTAGGGCTCAAGTTCGGTTTACTATTTCCTTGGGTTTATAATATTAAATGATTAGGTTTATTTGTTTTTTAAGTTTGTAATATTAATAATTCCTTCGGTTTATCATTTATTCCCTTTGGTTTATTAATCCCCAATACTAAGGTTTAAATAATAGTCTTAAGGTTTAATATTAGTCCCTTACGTTTACAATGTTTATCCCTTCAATTTATTAATGTGTTGCCTTCATAGTATTAACAACCCCTAGGGTTTATTGATCCCTTAGGTTTATAATATTCATAGTCATGTGGGTTGATCAATCTGTTGGGTATAAATATTAATTCCTATGTTTTATTAATCCCAAGTTTTTTTAATATTGATCCCTTTCCATTTTTGATTCCTTGGGTTTCTAATATTTTTCCCTTGGGTTTATTAATTATTTAGGTTAACAGTATCAAATGCTTGGATTTCTTAATTATTCAAAATTGTAACATTAATAATTCCTTTGGTTTATCATTTAATCCCTTGGTTTTATTAATCCGAGGACATTAAAAACTTAATTCCTCAGGTTTATTAATCGTTTGGGTTTTTAATATTAGCTCATTGGGTTTATTGATTCCTTGGGTATACTTATCCCTTGAATTTATTAAGCATTTCCTTTTATAATATTAATGCCATAGGCTTGTAATATTAATAATCACTTGGTTTTATAAAATTGCAATATTAAGGGTTAAATATTTGTCCAACTATTTATGATTATGTCAATCTCGCAATAGATTAATCTAAAATGGAAATCGTCCATGGTCAATCATGTTTATTTTAGGGTTTATAATAGTCATGTTAGGGTTTATGTCCATTAGGTTTAGAATTTTAATCCCTTGGGTTTATAATATGAATCCTTTTAGTTTATTCGTCTAAGGGTTCATCTTGCTAGGGTTTAATATTATTCAACAATGATCAACAATAAACAACCATGTTCTATGATGATCAACCATTGTCCAACATCAAATTCTTGGGTTTATTAGTCCCTTGGGTTTAATACTATTCCCTTGGGTTTAATACTATTCCCTTGGGTTCATAATATCAATCCCTTGGGTTTACATTATTAGTACCTTTTGTTTAATAGTATTAACTTAGGCTCAGAATCCCTTAGGGTTTTAGTATTAATCCCTTGGTTTTATTGTTCCTTTGTGTTTATAATATCAATAGCTTCGATTTATTATTCCCAAGTCAAACACAGTTTATTATGATGTTGACCATGGTCCAACATGGAATTGTCATAACGATTGTCTCAATATGAAAATCAATGATGGTCGATCATGTCTATTTTAGTGTTTACAATATTTAGATTACGGTTTATATACGTTGGGTTTATAATATTAGTCCCTTGGGTTTAATATTATTCCGTTGGGTCCATAATCACTTGGGGTTTTAGTATTAATCCCTTTGTTTTATTATTCCTTTGGGTTTCTCATATTAATACCTTAGGCTTACTATTCCCATAGGTTTATAATATCGATCATGGTCAAAAATTGTCAATCATAGCTAACCATCCTTGAATTTCACATTGTGACAAAGATTGTCTCACCATGAGAATAAATCATGTTTTTTTTTGTATTTGTAATATTTACATTTTGGGTTTACGAATGTTGGGTTTATAATATTAGTTCGTTGGGTTTAATATTATTCCCTTAGGTTCATAATCCCTTGGGGTTTTAGTATTAATCCTCTGGATTTGTTATTGATTTGGGTTTATAA
This sequence comes from Pinus taeda, assembly GCA_000404065.3. Classification (NCBI taxonomy): domain Eukaryota; kingdom Viridiplantae; phylum Streptophyta; class Pinopsida; order Pinales; family Pinaceae; genus Pinus; species Pinus taeda. The sequence continues at coordinate 167,979 of APFE030121604.1, read as the reverse complement.
TATCAATCCTTTGGGTTTATTATTCCCTTAGGTTTATAATATCAATCATGGTCAACCCTGGACAATCATGGTTGAATGTCACATTGTGAGAAGGATTATCTCACAATGAAAATAAATCATGTTTATTTTAGTCTTTGTAATATTATATTTGGCTTTACGAATGTTGGGTTTATAATATTAGTCCCTTGGGTTTAATATTATTCCCTTGGGTTAATAATCCCTTGGGGTTTTAGTATTAATCCCTTGGGTTTATTATTCATTTGGGTTTATAATATCAATCCCTTGGGTTTATTATTCCCTTAGGTTTCTAATACCAATCATGGTCAACCATGGTAAACCATGGTCGAATGTCACATTGTGACAAGGATCGTCTCACCATGAAAATAAATCATGTTTATCTTAGTCTTTTTAATATTTATATTTGGGTTTACGAATGTTGAGGGTTTATAATATTAGTTCCTTGGGTTTAATATTATTCCCTTGGGTTGATAATCCCTTGGGCTTTTAGCATTAATCCCTTGGGTTTATTATTCATTTGGGTTTATAATATCAATCACTTGGGTTTATTATTCCCTTAGGCTTATAAGATCAATCATGGTTATCGATTTTCAATCATAGCCAATCATGGTGAACCATGTTTGAATGTCACATTCTCACAAGGATTGTCTCACGCTCAAAATAAACCATGTTTATTTTAGAGTTTGTAGTATTTATATCTCGGTTTACTAATGTTGGGTTTATAATATTAGTCCCATGGGTTTAATATTATTCCCATGGATTCATAATTCCATGGGGTTTTTGTATTAATCCCTTAGTTTTATTATTCCCTTGGGTTTACGAATGTTGGGTTTATAATATTAGTCCCTTGGGTTTAATATTATTCCCTTGGGTTTCATATTATTCCCTTGAGTTCATAATCCCTTAGGGTTTTAGTATTACTACCTTGGGTTTATTATTCATTTGGGAATATAATATCAATCCTGTGAGTTTATTATTCCCTTAGTTTGATAATATCAATCATGGTCAACCCTTGTCAATCATAGCCAACCATGGTCAACCTTGTTTGAATGTCACATTGTGACAAGGATTGTCTCACAATGAAAATAAACCATGTTTATTTTAGCTCTTGTAGTATTTATATTTTGGTTTACCAATGTTGGGTTTATAATATTAGTCCCATGGGTTGAATATTATTCCCTTGGGTTCATAATCCCTTGGGGTTCTAGTATTAATCCCTTAGGTTTATAATATAGATCAAGGTAAACCATTGTCAATCAAAGCCAAACATGGTCAACCATGGTTAAATGTTGCATTGTGACAAGGATTTTTTCACCATGAAAATAAATCATGTTTATTTTAGTCTTTCTAATATTTATATTTGGGTTTACGAATGTTGGTTTTATAATATTAGTTCCTTGTGTTTAATATTATTACCTTGGGTTCATAATCCCTTGGGGTTTTCGTATTAACCCCTTGGGTTTATTATTCATTTGGGTTTATAATATCAATCGCTTGGATTTATTATTCCCTTAGGTTTATAACACCAATCATGGTCAACCATTGTTGAATTTCACATTGTGGCAAGGATCGTCTCACCATGAAAATAAATCATGTTTATTTTAGTCTTTGTAATATTTATGTTTGGGTTTACAAATGTTTGCTTTATAATATTAGTCACCTCGGTTTAATATTATTCCCTTGGGTTCATAATGCCTTTGGGTTTTTAGTATTAATCCCTTGGGTTTATTATTCATTTGTGTTTATTATATCAATCCCTTCGGTTTATTATTCCCTTAGATTTATAATATCAATCTTGGTCAACCATTGTCAATCATAGCCACCCATGTTTGAATGTCGCATTGTGACAAGGATTATCTCATGGTCAAAATAAACCTTGTTTATTTTAGCATTTGGAGTATTTATATTTGGGTTTAGCAATGTTGGGTTTATAATATTAGTCACATGGGTTTAATATTATTCCCTTGGGTTCATAATCCCTTGGCATCTTAGTACTAATCCCTTAGTTTTGTTATTCCCTTGGGTTTACGAATGTTGGGTTTATGGTATTAGTCCCTTCGATTTAATATTATTCCATTGGGTTCATAATCCCTTGGGATTTTAGTATTAATCCCTTGGGTTTATTATTCATTTGGGTTTATAATATAAACCCCCTAGGTTTATTATTCCCGTAGGTTTATAATATCAATCATGGTCAACCATGGTTGAATGTCACATTGTGACAAGGATTGTCTCGCCATGAAAATAAATAATGTTTATTTTAGTCTTTGTAAAATTTATATTTGGGTTTATGAATGTTGGGTTTATAATATTAGTCCTTTGGGTTTAATATTATTCCTTTGGGTTCATAACCCCTTGGGGTTTTAGTATGAATCCCTTGGGTTTATTATTCATTTGGGTTTATAATATCGATCCCTTGGGTTTATTAGTCCCTTAGGTTTATAATATCAATCATGGTCAACCATGGTTGAATGTTACATTGTGACAAGGATCGCGTGACCATGAAAATAAATCATATTTATTTTAGTGTTTGTAACATTTATATTTGGGTTTACGAATGTTGAGTTTATAATATTAGTCCCTTGCATTTAATATTATTCCCTTGGGTTATTAATCCCTTGGGGTTTTAATATGAATCCCTTGGGTTTATTATTCATTTGCGTTTATAATATCAATCCCTTGGGTTTATTATTCCCTTAGGTTTATAATACCAATCATGGTCAACCATTGTCAATCATAGCCAACGATTGTCAACCATGTTTGAATGTTGCATTGTGACAAGGATTGTCTCGCAATCAAAATAAACCATGTTTATTTTAGTTTTTGTAGTATTTATATTTGGGTTTACCAATGTTTGTTTATAAGATTTGTCCCACGAGTTTAATATTATTCCCTTGTGTTGAGAGCCCATTGTCGTTTTAGTATTAATCCCTTAGTTTTATTATTCTTTTACATTTATAATATCAATCCCTTGGGTCTATTATTCCCTTAGGTTTATGATATCGATCATGGTCAACCATTTTCAATCATAGATAACCATGATCAATCATGGTCGAATGTCACATTGTGACAAGGATTGTCTCACCATGAAAATAAATCATGTTTGTTTTAGTCTTTGTAATATTTATATTTGCATTTATGAATGTTGGATTTATAATATTAGACCCTTGGCTTTAATATTATTCCCTTGGGTTCATAATCCCTTGGGGTTTTAGTATTAATCCCTTGGGTTTATTATTCATTTGGGTTTATAATATCAATCCCTTGGTTTATTATTCCCTTAGGTCTATAATATCAATCATGGTCAGCCATTGTCAATCATAGTCAACGATGGTCAACATTGTTGAATGTCGCATTGTGACAAGGATCGTCTCACAATATAAATAAATCATGTTTATTTTAGCATTTGTAATATTTATATTTGGGTTTATGAATGTTGGGTTTACAATATTAGTTCCTTAGGCTTAATATTATTCCCTTGGGGTTTGTGCATTATTCCCTTGGGTTTATTATTCATTTGGGTTTATAATATCAATCCCTTGGGTTTATTGTTCCCTTAGGTTTATAATATTAGTCATGATGAACCATTGTCAATCATAGCCAAACATGGTCAACCATGTTTGAATGTCGCATTGTGAAAAGGATTGTCTCACGATCAAAATAAACCATGTTTATTTTAGTGTTTGTAGTATTTATATTTGGGTTTACCAATTTTGGGTTTATAATATTAGTCGCATGAGTTTAATATTATTCCCTTGTGTTCATAATCCCTTGGGGTTTTAGTATTAATCTCATAGATTTATTATTCCTTTGGGTTTATAATATCAATCCCTTGTGTTTATTATTCCCTTAGGTTTATAATATCGATCATGGTAAACCATTTCCAATCATATCCAACCATGGTCAACCATGGTCCAATGTCACATTGTGACAAGGATTGTCTCACCTTGAAAATAAATCATGTTCATTTTAGTCTTTGTAATATTTATATTTTGTTTTAGGAATGTTGGTTTTATAATATTAGTTCCTTGCGTTTAATATTATTACATTGGGTTCATAATCCCTTGGGGTTTTCGTATTAACCCCTTGGGTTTATTATTCATTTGGGTTTATAATATCAATCCCTTGGATTTATTATTCCCTTAGGTTTATAATACCAATCATGGTCAACCATTGTCAATCATAGCCAACCATGGTCAACCATGGTTGGATGTCGCATTGTGACAAGGATTGTCTCACCATGAAAATAAGTCATATTTATTTTAGTGTTTCTACTATTTATATTTGGGTTCACGAATGTTGGGTTTATAATTTTTGCCCCTTGTGCTTAATATTATTCCTTTGGGTTCGTAATCCCTTGGGGTTTTCGTTTTAATCCCTGGGGTTATTATTCATTTGGGTTTATAATATCAATCCCCTTGGTTTATTATTCCCTTAGGTTTATAATATCGATCATGGTCAACTATTGTCAATCATTGCAAACCATGGCTAACCATGTTTGAATGTCGCATTCTCACAAGGATTCTCTCACCATCAAAATAAACCATGTTTATTTTAGTGTTTGTAGTATTTATATTTTGGTTTACCATTGGGTGTACAATATTAGTCCTTTGGGTTTAACATTATTCCCTTTGGGTTTTAGTACCAATCCCTTAGTTTTGTTATTCCTTTAGGTTTATAATATCAATACCTTAGGTTTATTATTCCCTTAGGTTTGTAATGTCGATTGTGGTCAACCATTGTCAATCATAGCCAAATATGGTCATCCATGGTTGATTGTCACATTGTGGCAAGGATTGTCTCACCATGTAAATAAACCATGTTTATTTTAGTCTTTCTAATATTTATATTAGGGTTTACCAATGTTGGGTTTATAATATTAGTTCCATGGGTTTAATACTATTTCCTTGGGTTCATAATCC
>APFE030121604.1:86539-107387 GCA_000404065.3 Pinus taeda | reverse complement strand
CTCATGGCAGAAGAAAGTCCTACTGTGCGTTCAAAATGATCTGTTTACGACTAAACCATCGAATGTCATCGACCGGTAGGCCTGAAACCTGTGCTATATCATCCTCTAAGACTGGAATTTGAACTCCTTGAACAGTAGAGTAGCCATCTCGTAGATTACGTGCAAATTCAGGGACTTGCTGTGGCTCAAATCCCTGAAGCCTCTGAAAATAATCTACTCTGCCTGCCTGCTGAAAAATCTGATATATCTCTGGGTGTAATTCCAATAAAGCTATCGAGTCGGGTTGATGTCGAATAGCAGGTCCTCCCATAGTTACTAGCTTCAGTAAAATGCACAGTGCAAAACCGAGTTACCGCACCCAAGACAGAGTAAATTTTGCAAATGAGGTCATGCAATAATAGGACAGAGACGGGGTGATAAGACATGATTATGGGTAAAAAAATGATAGTGATGGGTGTGTTGTGAAATGATGGCATGCGATTTTGGTATTCCCCCCAACTACGGCTGAAATAATGAGTTTAGATGTATGGAGATCGTGGTAATAATGTCATAATATTCTCATTTAACTATAGTTTAATAATATTTTCACATAACAAACGCATACCTCATGTTTACCTCTGACTGATATTTAGAAAATATAATATACGTTGCTAATAGATCATCAATGGTTATGGAAAAAGGGTTTTGAAATATGAGGGTAATTATATGAAAGGCCTTTATAATCATAGGAGAAGGCAGTGAAAGAACAGAGTTATAAGAATAATGCAATTGGTGATTCTCGCAATGGAAAGTTATGTATGATAATTCCTTGAGGAGAAATGGTGTTTCAGCACGGGTAAAATGGGTAAAAGTCGGTGTTTCAGCGACATGGAAAATGGGGAAAGGTTGGTGTTTCAGCAACAGGAAAATAGATGGAAGATGGTGTTTCAACAATGGGAAAAGTAGATGGAAGATGGTGTTTCAGCAATGGGAAAAGTAAAGAAAAATGTTGCTAAAAATAGGAAAAATAGGGGAAATGTTGCTGAAAAAAATAATGGGGGACATAGAAAGAAAATGATCGAAATGGGGGAATGAATTGTGGATTGGAATGAGATGATAATGCTTTCACGAAATGAAGCTTAAATTTGCTTGTAATGAGATTGTTCTTTTGCACCGGTCTCTCATCATCTGAGATCTGCAAAATAATCCATTGTAACATGGAAACCCTTGATAGGGATTATTAGTTAAGAAATCTAATATAATACTAAAAGAAATACAACGCGGAAATTAAATGCAATGAGGGGCAACAGGCTCCCATAAAAATATATAATGTGAATCTACCATGCAAGTGGCCTTAAAATCCTCTTTAGAAATAGGTTGCTTGTACAGACGAAGCCGATACCCATTTACTAACAATGGTGTTCTAGAATCATCAATTGTTAGGAGCCTTACTGTTCCATTAGGAAAAAACAATATCTATTTCATAAGGTCATAGCCACCTTGTTCGTAATTTCCCTTGAAAATTTTCAAATCGAGAATCATACAATAGAGCCCAATTACCTTTTTGGAACTGCTTATGCTTAATAGTTTTATCATGCCAGCTAGTTCTTTGCCGTTGAATCATAGTTGTTTGATGGATAGCATCTAACCTATTTTCATCCAATTCGTGAAGCTGCTGCAACCTGGCTGTCTGTGCATCAGTCAAATCAAGGTTAACAGCTAAAGCAGTTCTCAATGTTTTAATCTCAAATTCCACAGGAAAAACAACACTTTTACCATAAACCAATTCATAGGGAGAAAACCTTGTAGTGTTCCTCCAGGTAGTTCTGTAAGCCCATAATGCTTCAGGAAACCTTTGAGACCAATCCTTTCTATTTTCCTTCACTGTTTTTGTTAAAATGGTTTCCATGACTTTGCTTGTACTTTCCACCTGTCCATTGGCTTGGGGGTGGTAAGGTGTAGCCATTTTATGACGAATATGATATTTTTGAAGCGTAGCTTTAAAACCATGAGAGTTGAAAGGAGGTCCTCCATCTGTAACTAACTCTCTAGGCACTCCAAATCTAACAAAGATTTCTTCAAATAGAAAGTTTAAAATAGATTCTTCATTAGCTCTAATGAGTGCCTTAGCTTCCACCCATTTAGTCATATAATCTGTGCAAACCAATATGTAAACTTTTTGACTGGATGGAGGATTGATGGGTCCTATAAAGTCTAAAGCCCATCTTTCAAAGGGTTCAAGTATTACCTATGGATTTAATGGCATTTCATCTCTATGATTAGGTTGACCCATTCTCTGGCAACTATAGTAGGCCCGAACATATTTCTTCGCATCCTTGAAGAGTGAGGGCAATAATAACCCATTCTAAGAATTTTATGTGCTGTTCTCTTATCAACAAGATTCCCTCCACAAGGGCCATCGTGACAAGCCTTTAGTATATCATAAACCTCATCTTCTCTAATGCATCTTCGGATTTCATGATCAAGTCCTGTATGGAAAAGACACCCACTTATCCAGCTATACCAAGCACTTTGTTGAATGATCTTTCTTTTCTCCCGATGTGATAGGTGTGATGGTAACTTTCCTGCAACCAGATAATTGGCAATGTCTGCATACCAACATGAGTGAGCAGATACTGCAAATAAATATTCATCAGGAAATGAATCATCTACTGGAGTGTTATCATCAGTCTTTATCCGAGAAAGGAAATCAACAACTACATTTTCTTTACCTGGTCGATCTACAATTGTGATATCAAATTCTTGTAATAATAATAACCACCTGGTAACTCGAGCATTCGTGACAGATTTGTTCATTAAGTACTTAATAGCCAAGTGGTTAGTATGAACAAAATTAGGGTAACCAGTAATGTAATGTTGAAATTTATCAATAGCATAAATGACTGCTAAAAATTCCTTTTTAGTAACTGTGTAATTAAGTTCAGCAAGAGTCATATTCTTACTAATGAAATAGATAGCATAAGGAAGATGGTTTTCCTCTTGTCCCAAGACAGCTCCAATTGCAGTATCCGACGCATCAGAGGATATATGAAAGGGAAGTGCCCATTCAGGTCCCCTTAAAATAGGAGCTGTAGGCAACTGATGCTTGAGTTCATCAAATGCTTTCTGGCAAAGCTCAGTCCACTTAAATTCAACATTTTTCATAAGTAACACAAACAAAGGAGAAACTATTTTAGAATTTTTTTTGATAAATCTTCTGTAATATCCAGCATGTCCTGAAAAACTTCTTACATCAGTTTGTGTTTTAGGGATAGGGAGGGTCTGAATTACCTGTACTTTGGATGGATCTACCTGAATTCCTTGAAATGAAATGAAGTGTCCAAGTACAATTCCTTCGTTCATCATCATATGACATTTTTCAGTACTCAGGGAAAGGTGAGCTTGTACACAACGTTTAAGTACTTTTTCAAGGTTTTGTAATGCATCTTCAAAAGTCACACCATAAGGGGTAAAGTCATCCATAAATATCTCCATAGAGTCATTAAGCATATCAGAAAAGATTCCTATCACTGCTCTTTGAAATGTTGCTGGAGCATTACATAGTCCAAATGGAAGAAATCTATAGGCAAAAGTTCCCCAAGGACTAGTAAAGGTTGTCTTGTCCTGGTCTTGGGGTGAAATTTTGATTTGGTTATATCCACTAAAACCATCTAAAAAGGAAAAGAATCTCTTTCCTGACAAATTATCTAGCACCTGATTAATGAATGGCAAGGGAAAATGATCTTTTTGAGTAGCTTTGTTTAGGGCTCTATAATCTACACACACTCTCCATTTTCCATTTTTCTTAGGTACTATCACCAATGGAGAAAACCATTCACTGTCAGATATGGGGTATATAAACCCTGCATTAAGCAATTTTTGAAGTTCTTCTTTAACAATTTCTCTCAAATTGGGATTCATTTTCCGCTGGGGTTGACAGACTGGTCGACATCCTTCCCTGATATAGATATGATAAGTACATAATTCAGGGGAGATGCCCTTCATATCTATATAATCCCATGCGAATGCTTCCTTATTTTCATGAAGTAACTTCATTCACTGTTGTGTTTCAGCATCTGATAAGTTGGGGTTTATGCTCAATGTTCTACCAGGTTTGATTTCTACTGTTATGCTTTTAGAGGAGATAGCAGTTGATGTTTGAGGTAGATTGTCAGATTTAAGCTTTTCCTGGGTTTCAGGTTCCAAAATTGCAGTCAACTGGTTATATGTTTTAGATGTAATCGAGGAGGGTTCAAAAATAAAATTACTAATTACTTCATCCTCCGTGGTATCTTTAAGAGTTAAAGCTTGTTTGTGAGAATAATTTCGGCAAAATCACATAAAAAATTTCTTTGTCGACGCGTTTTGAACCAACCAATGTGGTTCATCGTCAGGACAAGTTGAAGATCCAATCTGAGCGATGAGTTAAATAGAGACAGCAGGCCAATCCAACAACTAAATTTCCCGGGTAATGGTTAAAGGACCTCTAACGGCTAGGTTTCACCAGGCCCAGGAGGAGGGATCCCAATTTTTATTTAATTATTTTATTTATCAATTTATTTGTTATTATTATAATTATTATATCTATATTATATATAATATTATTCATATTATATTATCTATTAATATTAATAATATTATTACCAATATTAAAATTATTATATATTTATTTACCATTATGTATATTTCTATTTATTTACCATTAATATAATATTAATAATATTATTATTTAAATTATTAGAATACTATAATGGTAAATATTATTATTAGATACTACTATTTATTATTAAGGGTAACGTTTAGATATATAATTAATTAAAATTAATTTTAATTTTATTTATGTATTTGCTTATTTATATATTTATTAAAATTATTAAATATATTAATATATTTATTTAATAATATATATTTTTACCATATTACATAATGAAATTTTTATTTATTTATATTTAATTCAATAATAAATATTGATATTTACCAATATATTAATCTTATATCATAAACAAATATTATTTATTTAAATTTATTATAATTATAATGTTAAATATCATTTATTATATACCCCTTATTTTATTATTAAACGGAAGATTAACATCCAGAACGTAATTAAAACTACGGAATAATTATTTTCGTTTATACGTTTATTTATTTATTCATTATATTAATATTAATATTATTAAATTAATATTACTATTATGAGAAAGTGATAGAATATAAACTAATATCATATTATTAAGATATAGTAGTTATTAATATTATCAATAATATTATTTTTTGGCTAATATTACTGGCTTATAATCTGAGTAATAAAGGGATTAATTATATCATTCAAACCAGATTGAGGGAGGAACACGAAACACAAGACAAGCCGGAATGAGGAGGCTACGAAGATAGGGCTGGGATCCAACAACTGCTAATCTTCCAACCATCATCCCTATTAAGATTTATAGGCCTTTTTTCAATCTCAAGGGCCTCTCTAAACTTCCGATGGTGAAACTGTGCAACTTTTGCAATGACACGAGCCTCTTCAATACAGACATGATGAGTTAAATCTTGTCCGATAGTCACAATGGGTTGAGTAGTATTATCATCGTAATCCAACCATATAGAATCATCGTTATTAATCATAGGTGTGGCATGAGGATAAAGGGTAAGCTGCTTAGTTTCACATCCATTAGAAATTGTCATTGAACCTGATCTACAGCTAATAAAAGCATCAACTATAGCTAGCCAGGGTCTTCCCAAAATTAAAGGATGTCCCCCCAACTTTGTTTTAGTCTGCATTACGACAAAGTCAGCTAGGAAATTCTAGGATTCAACTGAAATGATTAGGTCCTCAATAACTCCTTTTGGTTTGATTGTGGAATGGTCAGCTAGTCCCAGAATGGTTGGTGTCTCTCTGATTACGTTCTTCAGCTGTAACAGTTGTGAGGTTTCAAGGGTCATAATATTTATAGCAGCACCTAGATCTACCAGAACTCGTGAAATAATAGTTTTTCCAATCTGTACTGTAACCATGGGATGGCCGGGATCACCATATTTAACAAGAGGAGTTTTTCCGGACATTAAAGCAGATAGATCACCCATAACATGAACTGTAAGGGGATCCTTAGCTTTCCTACCAGGTTTCTTAATACAAATGTCTCTCATAGTTCTGGCATAAATTAGTACATCTCTGAGTGCTTGTAAAAGCGGAATTTTGACATAAAGGTTCTGTAATTTCCCTAGACGATTAAAGGCAGGTGGCTCAGGTGTCTTAGTCAAAGCTAAACGCTCAGGGAATGGTGGTTCTGCTGTTTTAGCACCTTTATTAAAGGGTGGCTCTGGTGTTTCAGCACCCTTATTTGGTAAACTATTTCTTTCTATCTCCTCTTTGTTAGAGTCGGAAGAGGTAATATCATCAATAATAGGCTCAACTATTCTCCCAGATCGTAAATGAATGTCATTACACTGCGTAGAGAAAACAAGAGGTATAGATTGGCTGTGAATATCGATGACTTGCACAACTTTATTATTATTAGGGTTAGGGTTTGGTTGTACAGACAGTTGGGGTCTTATTGTCTGATTATTTGGTGGAGCACCTGGTGGTAGGGAGAGTGGTTGCTGAAACTGAGGCAATTGATTTGGGAATGAAATTTGTTGAGCTCTCCAGTTCGGGTTCCATTGATTAAAATAAGATTGTTGTGGAGGCCAAGGAGTCCACATTGCAGGGTTACAAAGGGAGGGTTTGTTTGTTGCATGGGTGGGAAATTCATCTGATTAAAGGGGGGGTATTGCATTTGGTTGAAGGGTGGGTAATTTGCTTCATTAAAAGAAGGGTAATTATTCCAGTGAATGGAGGATGTAAATGGCATATTAGAGTTCATACCTTGTCCTCATGGTTTCCATTGCCGCCTTCATGTCAACAAATAGACTGCTTCGGCTTCCTCTTCGGTTGGTTTTAATGTTGCTTTTATTCCCGGTACAAAAGGGCATTGTTGAGTTTCATGGTCCTTCTCACAAATGGTGCAAATTGGTACTTTGTCCAATGGGCACTCCCTTAATGGATGTTTATCTCTGCATTTGGGACAGAAGATAGCCAAAGCAGCTTCTGCCTCTGCTTGTTTCTTCTTAACCTGCAAGGTATCAATCTGTGAAGCAAAAGAACTTAACATTTTAGTTTTGAATTCCTCAAGTAGACTACCTATTTCAGCTCTTATTGCTCCTCCACTGGTTGATTTTTGGACTCTTGAATATGTATTATCCCTGCTTTTTGATCTATTCACAGCTCCTCTTGAACATCTCTTACAGAGGTTAACAATTTCATCATGCGATTCTTTAGATATGTCCCCTTTACCAAGCATATTTAGCATGTCTAAACAATCATCCCTTACCCCTTTCAATAATATTGTTTTAAGAATATCTTTACTTACATTGGGGTGATCGGATCTCTGCAGATTGTATTGTAGTCTTTCCACAAAGTCTTCCAAATTTTCGTCCTCCTTTTGGACCATTTTAAATAGTTCCTCCCTTTTTTCTCTCATCCAGCAATGGTCTTGATATTGGGTTAAAAATTTCTCCTTCATTTGCTCCCATGTTGTGATCACGTGACCTCCAAGGCTCATAAACCATCTTATTGCATTTCCTTTTAGTGTTGCTGGAAATAGCTTCAATTTCTGAGCATTAGTAACATAATCATAACTTCTACACAATATACCAAACTCAAAAAGAAACTCATCAGTATCTTCAGAAGATAAACCATGGAAGTTAGGTAAGGCTGAGAGTGGGATATTCTTCATGGGAGTTGCCCCTCTGGGAAGATCCCCAATAGGAAATCCCAAGGTGGAGAGAGAATTCTCGCCTCTTCCCTCTCCTCCTACTTGTCCTCCACCAAAGAGTCCTTCATTGTTTCCATCCATTGGTTATTCACCTGTTGCACTTGCCCGGTCTTCAGCATTTTCCATTGGTCCCTCAATGTCTTGAACTGGTTCCTCAATGTCTTCCACTGGCTCCTCAATATCTTCTATTGGTTCCTCAATGTCTTCTACCAGTTCTTCAGTATTCTCTACTATCTCTTCAACCCTTTCAAGGCCCACATCTTCCTCCGTTTCGTAGTTTGTTTGGAGAGAATGCCGAGTCTTTGGCTTCCGAGAGATTAGCCTTTGAGAAGTTTCAGATTTTGATATAATCACATCAATAAACGTTTTTCTTCTTCCTCTTCCTTTTCCCTTACCACCTGTACATCTAAAATAAAAACATTAATGCTTTTGAAATCTATGATTGCCTTCCCCGGCAATGGTGCCAAAATGTTGGTCACTTTAATTGTCTATCAATTCAACAACTAAGTGCTACATAAATTGTCAACCCAGGGAAGTCTGTTTATTTCAAAGGCAACTACACACTGTATGTGCTCAACCTCAAAAGCAGTAAAAGTTGTAGTAATAAGTATACTAGTCACACCTTGTTCTAAGCAAACTGAAGCTCTACTCTGAGTTGCAGCAAAACAATCTATTGCAGACAATTATCAAAGAATGCTTCATTTCATTAAAAAGAGCAATCTGATAAAAAGTACAATCTGCAAAGGAAGCACTCACTATGCTGTAACAGAGAATAGGACCCTATTCCACAAGCAAGAATCTTCAACACCTGTTTCTGATTACTTTACTTGTCAAATCACTCTGTAAACTTAATTACCAATAAAGCACGCACATATTAATTGTAAATAAAATTGAGAAGGTAATGCAACAATTAATTGGAAAAACAGAGTTCAGCAATAACGCATAAGCAACATTCAGTGAACAGAACTTTAACAAGGTATGAATATAAAACACACTTAACACACTGCGGAAATGCAATGGGTGAATCTTGTGATGAAGGTGGGCCCTGTCCTTCTCACAAGATTCCCTAGGAAAGAGGAACTAGAAAGAAATGTTCAGAATAATATTTTATTCATCCATCAATATGTCATGTTACAAAAAGATTCGAGTTCCTTTCCTTCAGCTAGCCCTTCCCGTAGTCTGTCCCCTTCTAATGTATATGTCTCCTCTTTTTAAAGAGGAGACAGCTATTGCGACTGATTACATTGTAAGTCCTATATTTAACCCAATATGCAAAAATAGGGAAATTAGTTTTCCCATTAACAAAATGCTATTACAATGGTTATGGTAATGCTGACTTTGGATTGTGGTCGTTACAGCCAGTATAGCAGCTCCTTCGATGGTCTTCTTTTGTTGCTGTCAAATCTAGAATGCAAATCATGGCTGTTTCAGCAACGGGATTTGTGCATTGTTCTTAACTGTTTCAGCAACATAAACTGCAAGGGTAACCCTGCAGTCTCCAGGCTGTTTCAGCAATGTGGCTGCAATGATAAACTATTTCAGCAACTATCCGATTCAATGATTAACTATGAAGGTAACGTAATTATATGTAAAATAAATTAAACATATAGTAATGAGAAGAAATATTGTATACCTTTGGAAAAATGGGTTAAAGCAATAATATGGACGTTAAATATAGGTTGGAAAAGGATGACATAATAGCAAAATATATGGTTAAAAAGGGACAATGTGGGGTCCTAACACTCAGAATCCTTGATACCCAACTTCATGTGAAGGGTATGAAAAGAACTAGTAAACTCCGACACATATTGATCCCTTGCTTGCCGTAGCATTGTCCATGTTATGTATTTATCCTCATAGCTCCCGACAGGGTAGCATCCCAAAACGAATTCCAAGTGGGTGTGGCTAAAAATAGTGAGGTCATACTTTCATCCTTCTACTCACAGTAGGTTTCCCACCAATCCTTGACGCGAGGGGCGACTTTGAGAAGAGAAAAAGTAATATTTTCTCCGCTGGAAAAATCATGAACAAAAAAATATTCTTATAGTATATTTAACCATTTATCTACAGCTCCTGCATCTATTTGGCCCTCAAATTTGGGAATGTCAAAGTTTACTTGTACCTTAAAAGGAGTGGAGCCTCCATAGTGGCTGCTAGATGTGGATGCACCACTAGTGGGCAATCGTTGAAGGATCTGGGAAAAGTTATCCATCATTGCGTTCCTTTATTTCTTGAGGGCCTCCTCGAGCAATATTTTGATAGGATCTCCTACCCCCTCATTTTTCTTTTCTTCCCCCATGGGCAGCCGTCGGCGTTTGTGAGGCTGATCTTGCCAAGGTTCAACTAGATCGAGCCCCAACTCCTTATATCCCAACCTCATTGGGGCCATGCAAAGAAAAACAGAGAAAGAGTAGACTGCTTTAATATCACTGATCCAGATTTAAATAGGAACACAAAAACTACAAATATAACCATAAATATAATGATTCAGTAGAAATAACACTTCATTTCATTAATGTCAAATATTGAAATATGCTTACAAACAAAATGGAAATAAGACTAGCTCGGGTGATGGTAGCTTATCTATGAGAAGAGATGTGGCGGCTACACGCCTATGGACTGTCTTACAATGAGGCTCAAAGGCCTAATTATTATTTAGAAATGATGAAAAACCCTAAACATCCAAAAACTTAACCCTAAGAGATGAAGCACCAAAATATGGGCCCCGTTTGGGTAAATTGGTACATCAACTTCCTGGGGTCGTAACTTCGGCATACGATCTCCGTTTGACGCACACAATACCTCGTTAGAAAGATCTATCCGAGGACTACAATTTTTGAATGACGAACATGTATTTATGACTCACATTGGTCACAGTTTCTCCAAAAAATGTCGTTTAGGGCCTCAAAACAACTCTAGAAGTTCAGGACCTGAAAAACTGCCAGAAATAGTAAATCGTGCTACAAATAAGGAAACTGAAAAACTGAAAGAAACAATGGTGGGGGTCCAAGTGGAATAAGCGGGTGGCCACCAATATCCACCTGGATCATTTGTCAACATGTTGACACATCTTGTCCTTATCCCAAATAAACTGTCATAAATAAGTGTAGTTGGTATGGCTCAGTGAAAATTAGATGGTATGTTGAACTGAGTTGTGTTAATGCACCTTTTGGTTCTTTGAAGGCATCATGAGAACATTGTAACAATGTCAATTTTCTTTTCTTGGGAACACGTCAACTATGGAATTTTAATAGGTATTTAATATCTTCGTGCCCTTCTACTATAGTTGACACATTGTGAGAGCAAACTTTTGTGAATGGGAGGTGAATTTCTAAAGTTTCTTGGCATTTACAATTATTAATTTAGGTATATTGTATATGAAGTTACTAATTTCAAGAATTTGATGCTACAATTGACATTTATAGATGCTATAACAATCATATTAAATATCGATTGAGAAAAATACCACAAATGTTGAGAGATATCATATGGAAATTTAGTACTTTAGGGGATTCATTCCATGTTAAACCTTACACAATTAAGTGTATTTCCGCTGTGAGCCAAGCAAGGGAGTACAATTGTGATATGCAATGGTAAGGTAAAGTCTTTCTATAATGTGGTTTGTGATGATATTATTATAACTATCAATGTTATTGTGATATGTAGTAAACCATTAAACTTCAGAGATAAACTATTAAAATCTAAAGATGTCCGAAACATTTACCATAAACAATTTACACAAGAATATAGAGAATAAGAACCAATAAGGTAGGGTAACACCATCAAATACTCCTTATGGAATTATAATTGCCACACCACATTCATTATCCATTTGGGAACCTCCCCAAGTGCATTAGATGACATGAAAGTGTTGATTATCAAACCAACACATGGATGAAATATCCTTCTCTTTCCTTTTCCGTGCCAATTTGCATGTTAAGAAATTGAGCATTTGAAATCAAACATGTAAGAGGTTTTATTTTAACACCTATAAGTTCCTTGTTATTTTTATGCTTTGAGAAATCAATGTTGTACAATCCATGCATTCAATAGTAGAAAGTATATATATGATTTGACACTCTCTCACAAAGTTGGAGACCGTGACTCTGATGTTGTTGTCTTTGAGGCTACTATAATTGAGGAGCCTAATGATTCTAAGTTTATGGTCCATGATGATATACACATTTATTCCATTAAGGTCAATTTTGGAGTCACCAATTGTTCTATTGTTGTTGAGGACATTATGGAGGCCTCATGCTCATTAGTTTTGAACTTTGTTCCATGAAGTGTATTGTCATTTATCATCCTTGAATTTGAACTTTTCTTTCAATTTAGTGATGTGTTGGGAAGCATTCCTAAGATTTTTGATAGTTGGAAATTTGTTTTCATTCTAAATATACTAATGCAAATCAAAATTGTACTTTAGGATATTCAACTTCTTGGGTTTTCACATGTCTAATTGGATAGATATAATATGAAATTCATATGCATATTCTAGTATTAGCTATTCTAGTTTTTGGTCTTATAACTACTACAATATGTATTTATCTTCAAGGTTGTTGATATGACAAAATTTGTACCGAAGTTTTTTGTTGTATTTTGTCCAACATGTGATAGGCTCATGATAAGTCTCCTACCTCTGTTGTATGCATATTTTCCAGCAACAAAGTGCATTTAGGGTGATTTTACATGCAACAAAAGATATATATATATATATATATTATATATATATATATTATTTTTGAAAATTGGTTCATAATGCAACAATCATGATGGGTTTCAAAATTAATATTTTTTTTAAGTAAAGGAATGAAAAGACTGACATGAGATTTCAAGGGATTTTGGCTGCCAAAATATGCATGTGCATCATTTGATGTTTGTGAGGTTGATGTTGCACAGGGATTGGGTTGCTTCATCAATGGAGAAAATTGGATATATACTTCTTAATGTTTCCTTTGGAGTTTATCACTTCATTGAAAAGGGAATGGTAATGGTCCACATGAGTACTTTATTAGTTTCCATGAGACTAGGGACAAAGGATTTGTAGGGTGAAATCTTGTTTCTCATATGATGTTTGTGTAGTTAGGGGCACACACCTAGCCTTATATATTTAAAAGTGGTAAAAAATAACACAACAAAAACAAAAAATATTACATGATTTCAAATGATATTATATAGTGAACAACATCATAGAAATAGAGATAATTTCATAGGGGAAATTATCTACTCATTTTGATTAATTATAATGCATATACTATAGGATACAACTCTTTTTTGTAGCTGCTTTACCATCTTGGCTTACAAGTGACTCTTAACACATTTTTCTCACTACAAATCAATCCAAATAACCTACTCATATGGGTAGCATCCTATTTAATATTCTCATCAAAATTGTGTCACTCCTCATGATCCTTTATGTTGCCTAGAACAAAATGCTTTGTTGTAGATCCTCTATCATCTTGGCTTATACATGATTCTTAGGACACTTTTCTCACTATAGATCAATTTGAATAACCTAATAACATGTCTAGTCATATATAATGTTCTCATCTAAATTGTGTAGATGTTCGTGATCTTTTCTTGTACTTATCTATTTCTTCGACTGCCACCTTTGACTCTTTTACTTCCTTTGGGATTTTGTTTTTGATTTTGTATGATTGTTCACCTTCATTTTGCACCTTGTTTTAGCAAGATGTATCAATGTTCTTGTTGCACTCATCATTCATCCTCATCATCCTATTTCACATGTCTATGATTTTTAATCAACTTGTACACACTCTTACATTGAATATTAGTGACAATTTTCCCACATCATCATATTTCTTGCTCTTGTTCTATTGCATGCTTTTTTGCAGTCACCCATGAAGTTATACTTTTTAGTATAATACATGCTCTTCAGGTAACTTTATTTGCAATAAATTGTATCAAGGATTATTCTTCAACCAATGCTTCTTCTATAATGAACTTCCTCTTGCAAATATTTTGATATATTGCTTTGGAAATCTAGGTGCTACGTGTGTCCAACTTGTTCTTCCATTTCATCAAGTATTACTTGTAGTCAATGCTGTAGATTCTATTTACAATCTCATGTACAATTCTTCCAATCTCTTTAGACTTCCTCCTTGACATCTACTTATACTAATCCACCTCTAATATATGAAGGGTTTTCAATCACCAATTGATGCATATATATCATTTTATGTCTATGAAGTTGATTTTTTTGAGGGATTATGGTTTTCCATCAATTGAAAAAATTTGATGTAGAGGTCTTTATTTTTTCTTTTTGAGTTCTTCATCAATTAAAATTATAACATTGGAAACAATATCACTGTGGCCTTGAGGATAAGTTTTTAGATGGCATATTAGATCAATGTTGTTATGAGTACAAGTACACCAAATAAAAATGCACACAAAAAATTGTTGCAATTACACATGTTGTATATTCATTTGTATTACTACGTATACAATACAAAATTCTAGGAGAGTGATCAATTTTGACCATGTATCCAATAAAATACAAAAAATGAACCTTTTAGAGGAAGGAATCTATAAGAGAAGAAATATGTAAAATGAAGCTTCTAGAAATGCAACTTCTAGGAAAATCACATAAAATAGAGATATGTGTCATATATAATAATTTACCATAAAATATAATAACCCATGCAACTGAAATGTATCATCATTTTCTCTTTACTTAGTGGAAATTATCTTTTCCTTTTGTTGTAGAAGTCAGAAGTGTTACTTGGACATTCACTTCATTTGAGTAGGAAATTTTCCTTTATGACCAAGCAGTGATGGATTTATGCCTAATTGCGCATGTGCAGACATCAAGAAAAGTATTTTCATCCAAAGTAGGTTGAAAACATGAAGTTGTGTAATTAGGATGAGATACCTATTCCTTGAGTTGTGGTGGCTCGTAAAGATTATACCAAGTTAAGAAGGAAGACCAGACCTAAAAATAGTTTCCCCAAGTTGTTACATAATGGTACAAGGATCGTACAATTAGGTTGGAGGTTATGATGTTGCCAAGATTTGAATATTTATTTAATTGAAGTAGGAATAAAAATTATCATCTATCAAAAATATGGAGGGACTCAATATTGACCATGAAGCTCTTTGTATTTGGATTGAGTCTTCAAGAATGTATTTTGATCCTATGCGTGGAACTTAGCCAAATTATAGAAAAAATAATCCTTAGCTTGCTTCTTTTGATGATGGGATGAGTAAGATATGGGAAAATGACTAAAATCCCTTAGGGAGCAAGAATTTTATACCCATAGAAAACCTTGAATGGAGAGAATCATGTAGAAACATGCATCATTTTATTGTAATTAAGCCATAATACATGAAGATACATGTTCCACTACTTATTCTATTGGTGATATATATGGAGAACATGATCCAAATATTGATCAACCACTTGAATTTGTGAATGAAATGATGTAGATAATATTAAGTACCAATACAAAAGATTCCACAAGGTTTTTAAAAAATGATTGAGAAATATTGAGGCACCATAAAAAATATTAATGAGTGGTAAACCCAAGTGATAACATAGATGTTGGAAAACTAATTTCATGGCTTTGAGATCATCTATTCTTTTGTTACATGAAATAAATATAGCTATTTTATTCACTATGTTGGTTGACTCTATTATTTGCATCACTCAATGCCCTTATTAGGCCAAACACCATAATTAATGTTGATAATATTGCATTGGGTACCATCTACGAAATGTAGAGAAGTGTCGAGGGTTTCCCCATTAGGTTTTCATTGTAAAAAAAATATGACCATTTAGAAAACACGCATAAACCACCACAAGGTTTTCCTTGTAAAAGAATATAGCCATTTAGAAAATCCACAAAATCGATTGAGATACATTCATATGCTTCCAAAAGAGTAGATATATATGCAATAATAAAATACATGGATATGGATTCCCAAGGCCTTGAGGGATTTGAAACTAATTGGTACAAGCCAATATTTCTATTAGAAGGTTTAATTTGATTGCATAATTAACATCTTCTAATAAAATTTTCCATATGTTTCCTCATATAAATCCAATAGAAATATTAGTTTGAATATGGTAAAGTCTCTAGTGTGCTAAAATGACAACCATATGAAGAGTAATGTGCCTCTCTAATGAGTGTGACACATGCTAATGAGTGTGACACATGCTGAGACAATTATAACACATAACTAATTTAATTGGTAAAAAAAACCATGTATTAATGTATAACCAAAAAGAGAAATTTAATTTACCTCTATAACTTTCTTCAAAGAGGTGAGAATCAACATAATGTGTGGATACAAAGAATAAAATAAAATCTAATATTCATATGCAACAAGTTTAATATTGAGAATATGGGAAACCAGGGAAGGAGTTCTATTAAAATTAAAAAAAAAAACGTTATTATAAGTCCCCTTTTTGTCTCTAATAATGAGACGGGATTGTTGAAGATAAGGACATCTAAATTATTGTTCCATATCTTACATTGTTAATTCCAAAACATAGTGGCTAATGATGAATACAAGGGCTTATTTCTTCACCAAGTACGTTGTGCCTCCATTGCTTGAGTGATTGAATTGATGCATATAATTCTTTATAATAAGTATTATAGTCTTGTTTATTGTAGAATGTGTTTTTGATTGATATGTTATTGGATGATCTTTATACTTAATAACAACGCTTAAGACAATATGGTGCATTCATCTATATCTCAAAGGGTAGATAGACCAAACATTAGATTTGAGCAAAGGGCATAGTTAAGTTGGTGAAATGCTTAGTTGTTACAACATTCTATAAGAAATATCCTTGATTATATAATTGATGAAGTTGTACAACAATGTCAAAGAAATACAATATGATTCTTTTTTAAAGAAATCCATGACATCAAGGTAAGTGTTTATATCTAGAGTATTGTATGAAATTTGCAGTATTGAAAGGGTTTGAATTGTTTTGAATATGTATATCTACCATTAGGGTTAATAACAAAATCTAAACAGTGAATGGATTTTTGTCGAAATAATGGCTCCTCTATTTTAGCTTGTAATTAATACTATTCCAAAATATTAAGAAAAAATTGAACATACTAAACATGATCATTAGTGACTATTATAGATTAATTTTTTAATTAACATTTTAATATAGATTTTTCCAAATATAGATAAAATATTTCATGGATTATGAATGTGGTCAAATCAACCACTGCTCATAAAGACCATGTTTTGTTTCAAAAGCTATTTTTCAAGAATTTGAAGGGCCATACATAACATGGGATACCCAAAATATAGATTATTTGTTAAATATTTTACTAAGAAAGTAATTTAAAATCTCGATGCATTGTTGGATCGATTAACTTAGAAGTTAATTGAGTTGCTATCATTATACCAACTATATTCCTTTGAAGCAAAGGAGGTTAGAACCTTGTTTTCATGGTATATTTGTGATAATCAAATAAATGTTTTTCCTTTGTTGGAAAGTTAAAAAACTATGATAATTCTTGCATCAATCTTCTTTTTCTTCATTATTTACTTATTTATTTATTTTAAATTTTTAAATTTAGATTTAATTATTATTATTATTATTTTTTTTCCATACCACATTTATGAGTCAAACTTCTCACAATTAAAGTTTACATTTAACTTGGTGTGATCTAGACCTTTGCTTTTCTACATGAAAATAAATTGGTTGGACATTGTAATATATTGGAATGCTTTCATAATTTTTTTATTATATTGGTACAATTTGAGTCTAACTAATAAGGCTCTATTTGTGGGAACTAGTATTTATTGATTCATGCATTGGTTCAATATCTTAAGGATCTTATAACACAATTTTAAAACCAATTTGGAATCAACTAATGATTTTTCTATGAATTAACTACCTTTCTCCAAATCACAAGAGAAATCCTTTTAGAAAAAATAAAAAAATAAATCAAACACAATATATAATGTCCATAGGGAGATTGATATGTGCAAATAAATTCCAATTCAATTAGATGCAATGCACATAATTATGTTAGAAATTAAAGTTTTGGGTGAGGAGGATAACACTCCATCCCAAAATTACCTAAGGTGGATCCAACTAACTATACTTTATGTGTATGCTACTAGAAGAATCAACACCTAGGTGGGTTGGTAGTCTTGTGATATGGGGTTGAATTTGGAGTTGGGGTTGAATTTGGAGTTGATTCACAGTGCTACCACTATAACTTCTAGTTTAAGGTACCGAGACTTCCAAGAAATTTCAAACTAGTAATACCACTCTAACTTCTAGTTTAGGATACTGAGACTTCCAAGAAATTTCAAACTAATAACCATTATATAAAAAAAGCCTTAATAATGCACCCATTAACTAACTATTTTATACCCCATAATCTATATATATATTAATTCAATCTTTTAACAATTATTTTTTTTCCATATATATATATATATAACATATATTTCAAATTATTTACAACACCATCAAATTAATCCTTTTGTGAAATTGTTAAGTGTTAAACTTCTTAGGTGAGGTATGAAATCATTGTAGTGAATTTTCAGCCATCAAATTGGTTTTGTAATCTTGCTACTGTGATCAATAAGGGAATGTTGATGTGTGACCGTTATTTGTTATGAATATTTATTTTAAATTTAAATTTTTTTTTTTTTTGAAATGGTCGGTTGCTATATATTAATTTCTGAAAAAAAAACAGGGATTTCGAGTCCTCTGGTACATAGATTGTGCAAACTGAAAGAGAGCAAGGGGTTTACAAAAAATGGCTACCCCCTTGATTCTTGTTTTGCCTTGCTTGCTACTTTTAAAAAAAGCGCTGCTATAGATTCGTATAAAGGAAAATAACAAAAAAGTACATTTGAATTTCATTTAGTCAATCATGATGTGCTGGATTTGACGAGCTGTTGATTCTTCCGGGTTGTCGTCTTTGGCTGCTTGTTTGACACTTGAGGAGCTTGAGGCAGTAGTAATCTTTTCCATCATATACTTTAGAATGGAAATTGACTCTTCTACATGGCCACAACGGTTTGTGTGTTGCCTGAATTGCTCTTCGAGGGAGGCCGCCTTGTGCATAAAGAGCTGTATTTCTGCTTTGTATTTTTCTGTATTAATTCGATCCTATTCGAAGAGCCTCCTGCTTTGCTCATCGAGACGCCTATCATGATCTTCTATTCTTGCTTCCAAAAGATTTTGTTTTCTGTCTAGCATTGATTGCTGAGTCCTGATTTCTTCAAGCTCAGCTTGAAGATCCGCGCAGTGGAAACAATCCTCACTGCGCGCCATAGGAGTGTTGATGTTGCTGTTGAAGAGATAAATGAAAACTGGGCCCAAATATGCAGGGTTGACTTGAACGTTATAAACTTGATTATAGGTTCTGAGGGAGCTGACAGAAGTAGGTGAGAGAGCCGCGAATAGAGAGGCGGTTATAGAGTAGAGACTGATATGGGACTTGTGAAAAGGCGCTGAGGATAGAAGGAGCGGGAGACAGGCCAAAAAACGAAGGGAGGGAAGGGCGACTGAGAAGAGGGGAGTTTCTGAGGCGAAGGAGAAAAGAGGAGGACAGGCTGGAGACAGCTCAATGCCGGGATGAACAGAAGGAAGAGGACTGACAGATGCGGGGAAAACAAAGCAGGCTGGGGGAAGACGAATAAAGGTGAGCACCGAATGAGAAGAAGCAAGATCTTTTGGACCAGATGTTCTGCTACTTCGAACTTGGGCTGCCCTGTGAATCACAACTACAGTAGTTAGAGTGGAACAAAACAGATTAAAGGGAGACAATACCAGTGATTTTTCCCCTCTGGGACGCAGATTTTCGCTCCTTCTGTTGCGATGGATGGGAGAGCCTTCTTTTAAATTTAAATATTTTTTAGTAAGAAAAAAGTATGATGATATATTATATGACATTATATAAAATCAACTATTTATAGATTGATAATAATCATCCCAGATCACTTGATAAAAATGAAATGGTGTTCTGTTCACCATCCGAAGATTAGGATAGAAAAGATTAATATAGTTGAAGGGACATTTTCAACATATCTTATATCTCTAAAAAAGCTATATCATCAAAACATATACAGTCATGAATCTAGGCCACATTCTCTCAATGTGCAACAGGGAAAAGATTATAGACATATATAACAAGGGAGCTACTGTCGTAGCGGTAGTCCCTGCCGCGATTGAGAAAGTGTAGTTCTTTGAGTTGTATCTCAGTTGTCTTGAGCATACGGGAAAATTTGCAAGTGAGGGTTTATTGAACATAAACTATGAACCACAACCAAAACCAATTTGAAAGAGAAAATTGATAAAAAAAAAACTCTGATGAGTATTTGCAGAGCCCAGAACCTTCACACCAAAATGTAAAAGAAATAGGCCACTGCTCAAATAGTCCTCAGTTAAAATGTAAAAGAAATAGGCCACTGCTCAGATAGTCCTGAGTTAACCTTAATCCATGTGAGTGGTTTTTCAAAGAAATAGGCCACTACACAAATAGTCCTGGGTTAGCATTAATCCATGTGAGTGATTTTTCAAAAAAACAGGCCACTGCATAAATGGTTTGGCCTATTCTTATTATTGCAGTAACAATACCATTAAATAAGCATTTGATAATAGCAGAGTCAACCCCTGATTGAGAACACGCGAAATTAAGATTAACACGTAGGCTTTGCTATGCACCATAACCTTTGGACAAACCAGAGGCCATCTTTGGTCATCTTTATTTGAATTGCAGATTCAAAAATATTTTATAAGACATATAAACACATTAATATCATAAACTAGAGGCCATCTTTATTTGAATGGTATATTCAAAAATATTTTATAAGACGTGTCTATTACATTGGCATTTAGTTGAACACAGTGTCAAAACATCATTTTCACCTGCAAAGAAAGTAAAATCAAGATAGGTTTAGCCTCTTCATGTACTTGTTTGTTCTAATCCATCTTTTTTCTGTAAAGAGAATTCAAAGAGTATGACTACAGGGGCACCTGTTTTAATAAGAGCCCTGAGCTCCCATTCTGCCCTGTCTGCTTCACTAAACAGTAGGTAGGT
>APFE030121604.1:56589-81459 GCA_000404065.3 Pinus taeda | reverse complement strand
TGAAGCGATAGAATTCAGGCTGTCACTACAGGTTGAAGCCATAAAATTCAGGTGAAGTTTATTTCTCAGGCTTATTGATGCGGTCATATTATATATATTTATCTTTAAATTTATACCTGTTTAAATTTAATAATCAGATGTATACAACTTGAGTATATGACTACATTAATGTGCTTATAATTTGAGAATTATAATTTGAGAAATAAATTTAATAATCAGACGTATACAACTTGACTGCATCAATGTACCTATAGCCTGAGAAATACTGGTTACCATAGACTCAAGGCACTTGGCACTTGTTTCAAAAAGGATGAGCTCTCATCTGAGCACTCCCGTTAAAATGAAATATAATGATGAAAGGCACTTGTTTCAAAACCATAGGTATATTATCTGGCCTTTGCATAAATGCCAAGGTAAGCTCTGTATATGTCGATAAGTCCTGCATGTGTCAAGCCAAGTCATGAGAACTCCAGTTAATATAAAATAGAGCAAGATAGAGCGAGCAATTCCGTTGTGGGTCAAGATTATACATCCGACAAAGTAAGGAAACTTAAACAATGACTAACCACGAATATAACTCTGTTTTTAATTACAAGATATGAAGCTCAAACTCTGAGTATAAAACTCAGCTTGAATCGAGCTTAATCTAAAAGACCCTAGACTGTAAACCTCGAATAGACTGGAAGGACAAGTTGCATAAAGACCTCACTGGGTGGCAATGGGTGGCAACGTGAGTCCTGTCATGTTTAAACCAAATTAATAGGAAGAAGCCACAGTTGGCGCTACCGAAAAATACTAAGTTAAAATCTTTTAAAGGAAACTGAAGCACCTTTCACTCTCAGCTGAGCGAGAAAAGCTTCCAAATAGGAAGATATAAACATACCCGGTTCTTTTTGAATTCATGAGACAGACCTGTAAGTTGTTCTGCCTCCCAACACTGTGGCATGATGTTTAGCCATTCCTCCCGTTTCTGCAAAGAAAGATTATGTATTAGCTGTAACTTGTAAGTTGTTCTGCCTCCCAACGCTGTGGCATGATGCGTAGCCATTCCTCCAACAATAGAGAACCAGCAATAAAAAGAGAGATTTGATCCCTGTAACATATCATTCACAGGTGCACATACTTAAATTATTATTCTTAGATAGTTATCCTTTAATTCATTCTCATGGTTATTTTCAAATGAAAATTGTTGAAAATATGTGAAGAATTTGTTACGAGTCAAGATTTGTTACGAGTCAAGAGTTCAATCAATTACGAATACTTTGGCATCCTTTGCTACTTTGGCATCCTGTAATACATGTGAACGAAGTTCAAAGAAAATTATGCCAATGAATAGTATTAAATACTAAGTACACCGGACGTGATACTGCCCATTAATTATCCTTTTATTCTTTCTCATAGATTAAATTATTCATTATTTTCTAAGGAGATTGCTGAAAGACAGAAGGGATTTTTCTAAGTCGGAGCTTAAATCAGTCCACTTGAATATTGCCATGAGCATATGGTACAATATTTGAAATGAGAATTTAAAGTAAGTTTCAGTTTCGGATTATTTTGTGGTCACAACAAATAATATTAAAGACATGTTTTAATTTTTAAATTTCATACGTATAACCAGAATTTAGAACTGATTTTCGTTGATATTTCGAAATCAGCTGTAATAGAAAGTAATTTTGTGTGATATAGAAAACACAATAGTCTGACATCTCATTTTGAAAATAAAAGAAAATAAAGTTGCTTATAAATTAAATTCATATCAACAAATGAAGGTTGATATGTAAGATTTCCATATTTGTAGTTTAATAACTTTAGAATTATTTTATTTACGATAAAAGATATCCATGAGATCATTTTGCAAATAAAAGAAAGAAAATAAAGTTAGTTAAAAATAAAATTCATATTAACTAACCAAAAGTTGATATATTTGGAATTTAATATTTCGATTCATTTTATTTACTTGATGGGTAGTTTCTATGTTTTATAATATTTTTAATAAAACTAATCAACCATGTATATATATATATATATTAATTATAGCCAACATTATTTTTTAATTTAAAGAATATCATATTTTCATTTTGATGGACTTGGCCATCATACTGCGCTATAGAGGAACTGAATGAGTTTGTCAAGTCAATCAATATCATCTGAACAATTTAACTACTTCAATTTTTTCTCGGGAAACAACTCGTTTCCCTTTATTTTTATATTTACTATACATGGAAATACTTTCATTTTACTGATTAATCCACCTATATTTATTTTTATATTTACTATACATTGAAATGCTTTCATTTTACTGATTAATCAACATATTTTTAAACATATTTAAACATGAGAATGGATATTTTTAGTTTACTTTTTTAATTTAAGTTTTCAGTGCTTTGTCTGGAAAATGTACAACAAAGCTAGAGTTAAATAATGCCGGAGGAGAAAATAGACCCGTATAGAATTGAGGAATTCTTGTCTAAAGAAATACAAGGTTTTTACATAATTTGCATGTGAGTGTTCCATAGCTATGAGACCTAAAGAGTAATAAAGTTTACCATAATCTATGGCTTCCAAAGGTAATAATATACCAAACATAGTGAAGAATCTAGCAACCGGAAATCTTACCATGTAAAGAGAGTTGGAGAGCTCGATTGGAACTGCAGGCATAGCAGGATCCTTTCCTTTGAGCATGAGAGATTTCATCTCAGAAAACTTGGCTAATTGAGGTGAATGGCAAGTTGGTTCCTTCTATCATTGCTATATGTCCGTACGGACCCTTACCCTCCAAACACGGAGAGAGCCGACAGTTTTGCAGAGGAGAAGCTCCCCACACGAGAATCCAAAAAATCCATAAAGAGAGGAAAATACTAAATTGATGGAGCAGTAAATCTGGAGCCTAAACTGCACCAACTCCTACACTCCAAGAAAGAGTAAACCAACAACCACATTAACATGACGAGCAAACGGACCAAAATATGAAACATTAAACCAAATTCACGGTGATTAAAACCTACTCCATCGAAAATCTGAAGCCATTCTTGTCAAAAAAAACTCACCTTTGTGCAGGTTGTGCAGAATAGTTACTATATAGCACTGGTTAATATTAAGAAATTAATTAAAATTTAAAAGGTGTAGTGAAAGACTCTGGCCAAAAAGTAAAATGTGTATTGATATGGCTAACAGTTCTTTGTGCAATTCTTAGAAACCTTGGCAGAGAATTAAGCATAATGCTGCTACTGTTAGCGTCAGTTACCTTGGTGTTAGACAAGAAGAAAAGCGAGTAGTCTCTGGAGCAGCAGAAGGTGTGGATTCACACGTCCGTCATTTGACAGTGCCTTCCAGTCTGTTCACCTCTGCATCATCTCAGATTTGAGGCGTGTCTTAATTACCTGGTAAGGTTAAATGCATCCCCCATTTCATTAAATTTAACCAACTATCACAGAAAAATAGGGCGAATTCCGTGTTTAATTCCCAACTTCAGGTCGTGGGTTCAATTCGTCAATCTGGCAGACCATGGAGATATTCACGCATACAGATTATGCAGCTATTTAGCTTATGAGTTAGGACAACAGATTTTGGAATAAAATAAGACATGTGGACTTGTATTGAGTTCAGCATGAGGTGATTACATGCAGCTTGCCACAAAGCTATACAGGAGACAAGTGACATATCAACAGTATTTTGGATAACATCATATTGCTCCAATATTTGTTTCATCAAAATATGCATTTGTTTAATTTCAAACAGATTATCCTAAGTTTCATCAAAATCATGCAGTCTCTCCGGCAATAAGAGGTGCAAGTTGAAAGTTTGGATAAAAGTTTGTTTGCAAGCATATGAGCAGAAAATTTTATTTCAAACATTGGTTTAAACTTGACATGTACTGAAAATTTTATTTGGTCAACCTTAATTAATCGCTGGTCAACGATCTATCGATCGCTATTAGTCCCAGGCAGGGACTAATAAAAAGAGAGTGAACAGAAAGAAAGTACTTTAACCCGGATATGGAAAGTCCCCCACATAAAAAAATGTTCCAGGCAGGGACTAATAAAAAGAGAGTAAACAGAAAGAAAGTACTTTAACCCGGATATGGAAAGTCCCCCACATAAAAAAATGTTCCGCTCCGAAATGATCTCCAAGTACCATTTACCAATGGATCCCAGTAAATCTTTCTTTGATAATTTGTTTGTTTCCTTTAAATCTATCAATAAAGTTTAGGTTTTTTTTTCTTTCCTTTCAAAAGCTCAACCTAATGATTTCAAAATAGTTTTTTAAGTAATCATGTTATTCTTCCAATTTAAATATGTCCACCATAAACTCCTGAAGCAATTATGTGAAGGTGTCCAGCACCAGAGCAATGACAATTAAATTCTTATTTTTATTATTATTTTTTTTCTCAAATTTTTTTAATCAATTTTATTTCTGTTGTTTGCAATGATTTTGAAAATATTTTCAAATTTTATAAAAATTGTTTTTTTTTTTCCTCCTCGTTAGAATTTATTTTCAAAATCTAGAATTGAGATAACAATACCAACCATAAACTTTCTATCTATTAAAAAATACCTTTCTTATAACCATCGGAATTTATTCTCGAAATCTATAATTAAGATAATAATGTCCCCTTAAACTAAGCATTCTCAGTGCAGGTCCACGTTACTATTCCAATTGAGTTTGGAAACACTGATACTATAACGTTGCGAGGTCGAATCCCACCACTGGATGAAGATGCTGAAGCTGCGAGACAACAACCATGAGAATACTACGAGAATGTATTCTAAATCCGAGACCGACTATTTTCACCTTTACAGGAAAAGTCATAATGCTTTTTAATGGGATTTTTGGGTGGAGGCTGTTCAAAGAAAGATGGTAATATATTCTAATTCAAAGTTCAAACCGACTATTTTTACCTTTATATGAAAATTCATAATGATTTCTAAAGGTGGCATAGCATTTTAGCATCTAGGCCCAAGTTGAACTCAGTGGAGTAATTGCCAGCCATTTGGTGACAAGTTTGACATAGAAAAACAGTGTAACTTCACTCATTGTCGTTATGGCTTTTGGTGATGGTTGAACATATTCACAATTAAAGAAAAAAGCAATGAGTTGGGGCATGGTGAGACCTGACATATTGGCCTGTTTTCAACTCGAAAGCAGAAGTATTTTTTATTCTGCATGGAGGAAAGCACAACTATTTTTTATTCTGCATGGAGAGCTCCAGGGACTATGAATCAAATCTTATGAGACTAAGACTATGAATCACATCTTTATTATTAGGTTATGATGAGAAAAATGAAAAGAAAATGCATAAGATACCTGCTGCTGTGAATGTGCAATACAGTCATGGGCAGGAATACACAAAAATTAGTTTGAACATGGTTAGGAGAATTGATGATGGCAAGGCATGGTTTAAAAATTACAGTGGGCAATTTTGACAAATTCATGTGAAAATATTCAAAATAATAATGTATTAGATTTATTGTAAAAACTAATTAGATATTAAAAATCATAATGCACTAGATTTATTGTAAAAGCTGATTAAACTTGACATTGCTAGTTTATATCATACTTGAAAAGTCTTTTAAAGTATAGATTGAAGGCTTTGTCTGGATTGGTTCCTAGACATTTGGTCCACAATTGTCAATATGTTTAGCAGAAGTTTGAGAAAAATAAAATGCTTTCATAATTCTTACCATTTTGTGAGTATTTAAGCAATATTGTCAAAGATATTGGTGCAACAATATTATTTCCTTCAAAAATTGGGGATTTTCCATCCTCAAGTCAAATTTGTATTAGATTGTTAAATAACCAAGTTTATATAATAGTCAAGTTTATAGAAGATTGTAAAAGTATTATTATTTTTTGTTATTGCTATGGTGAGATTGGAATGTTTAATGAGTGTTTTATAAATGATATTCACTTTCTAGAGTCTATGTTACTGAGTCTATGTTACTTAAGAAGTTAAGTGGAGAGGATAACAATGGATCCTCTTAATAAAGAGAGGTAAACTTAATTAATGATGTTTAATGAATGCTATATGATTAACATTTTATTAGCATTCTTTTTTTAATGTAATGTCATCTCTGGAATGTTTAATGAATGTTTTATAAATGGTATTAACTTTCTAGAATCTATGTTACTTAAGAAGTTAAGTGGAGAGGATAACAACCATTCCTCCTAATCAAGAGAGATAAACCCAATTAATGATGTTTAACGAATGCTATATGATTATCATTTTATTAGTATTCTTTTTTTAATGTAATATCATCTTTTTATTTCCTCGCTTATATTATCACCATAATTACATATTTCTAAATGCCTTTATTTAGTGGATGTTTAGTACTTGATAGGTCCATGCAAGCCGTTATATGTATTTGATCTCATAGTCTAATAGGATGACTATTAATTCTTTACAAATTTATTATTTATAAAATAAGCAATTAAGGAAACTTCTATTTTGATTTAGTATTTGATTAATCAAGTTGATTTTGTACAAACTTATCATTACACTTAAGCAACTTCTATTTTTGATTTACTAGTTGATTAAAGTGCCTAAATATCATATCCAAATGTGGTATTAGAGATTGCTCTTACCATTGAAATGCACTAGTGATGTAGTGAGAGATAAGTATTAATGTAACATTGGGAACTATTTTTAGGATTGGCACTAATATTGTATTATTGATGTTAAGGACTTGACGTTTTAGCTGTAGGTTTAAAGTTCAATGATAGGCATTATTCTCAAGGAACCTGTCCAATAGCTTACTGTATCAGTAGTTCATACTATAAAACATTGATGAAATACATTCCTTGGTGATCGAATAGTTCATTTGGCATCTTGACAAGAAAAGGGGATACAAGGACTAAAAATAAGATCATCTCTCCTTGTTCCCTCTCAGAATCATTGTTCCACCATTTACTGATCCACAAAATATTCTGTTGCCCCTTAAGGGCAACTACCTTAGAGACACACTACCAAGTATGATGTTGCTACATTGACGAGGTTCTTGTTCTAGCTGTTGAGATCCAAGCTTGCTTCTCTTCACCATTATTCAATCATACATTTGTGCTCTTCTTGTGCTTATACATCTCATCTCATGTGCTTTAGCAGATATGATTCCATTATGATTTTCTTTAGTTTGCATGATTCCATGTGGTGTTTCCTAGCGTAGAATGACATTGATAATTCTAACTTGTTTGTAAGTGTGTTATGACATCAATATGAACCTTTATCATTCACAACTAAGTACAAATTTTATCTTTTTATCTGATTTAGCCATGGGGGGCCATAATTGTCCTTTGATAAGTGTGTCTTAACCTAGGCCACTAAGTACTACTAGGAATCAAGGTACATAGCATAATCATATCACATCCATACTTAAAATTTTATGTAAATTCCCCTAAATTTCATCTCATCAATATAAAAATTACATTCCCTACATATGAATAGCTTAACAAATGTCACCAAAAAGGTGTGGATGAAGAATGAAAAAAAATCAAGCAAAACTTATTTAAATCAAGTCAAAATAAAAAGATGATGAGAATTAAAGAGCTAAGAAAACTAAAATAAAATAGTTGTACTAGTCCAATAAAAAGATCGCATGCTAAAGTCTAGAATGGAAATCCTTACAAATATAAAAAACTAAAATAAAGAAAAATAATATAAAGGGTAAGAAAAATATGTGAAAGTAGCAAAAAATCAAATAAAAAAGCTCCCTATCAATGGTTTGCAACAAATAAATGAAGACTCCTAGTAAAAAAAGTTTGGTTGGACTAGAGATTGAACTAATACATTACATCATGATTTTGAAGGATATTTCATAGTTACCTTCCACAAATTACATCACCCCTACCTATTCTTAGTCAAGAAATTTAGGAAATACCTTATGTCTTACCTTAAAGACACATGTAAAATGGATAAAGTTGTGTCGCCATGGTTTACTTAGGTAATTTGGTAACATTAGATTATATTATCTTTGTTAAACTAGATTGTTGATGTTTGGTTCCAAACAACTTGTTGGAAGCTTGATTCATTATGATAGGTTGGGGAACTACACACTAGAATTTGTACATTGTACCTCATTGTACCTCAGGATTCATGCACATGACCTTGGATTTGTGACACTATGAGTGGCACATCATCAAGGTGTCCATATAAGCTTATGACACTAGATGGACTATTTGCTACATTACTATTGTTACTTAGCACATCCGAGGGGTGTCCTTTTTTGAGCTAGTACGAGGAATATTTTCATGTGTGTGTGGGTTCAAGGTGGTTAAAACACATTTTTAAGGGTATTCAACTGCATAGACTACTATTTTTTGGTAAATTGCATAAAATTC
Source organism: Pinus taeda (assembly GCA_000404065.3). NCBI lineage: Eukaryota > Viridiplantae > Streptophyta > Pinopsida > Pinales > Pinaceae > Pinus > Pinus taeda. Next base: position 73,128 of record APFE030121604.1, on the reverse strand, counting down.
AATCAGATCAATGGCATTGGATGCAAATTGATCACGAGATATCCAAAATGAGTTTATAATAGAAAATTGGGTAAAATTTGACCAAGTTAGAATGCTACATAAATCGTTGTGTGTAAATTATCACATGTTTTAATCTCTTGATGTCCACAGATGTGGAATTTGCTCACTTTGAAGAGGGTGCTTCTTTGAATAAGAGTTTGTTGTAACAAACTTCAAAGTTTTTCATAGTTTGAGTTAGGAGGATGATATGGAGCTCATGGTTTTACTTGGAACATGGTATGAACTCATGGTTTCACATTAACACATTGTATTCTATTATGGTTTTGAGGCACCTCTTCTCCTATAAAAGAGGTTGATCTAACTCATTTTTACTCTCTAGAAAATAAAGAGAAGTTTGATTGTTATCAAGCTTAGGTCTTTTCTCTTTCTATTTTGCAAACTTTTCATAGTATATAAAGATGATCGAATATGTTTGGAATCTTGAAGAATAAAATGATTGAGATGAAGGTAAAATATACCCAACTGGTATGATATTTCTACCTTTTGAAATTAAAAAAATGGTTTTCTACATATATTTGATAAAGTGTTTGAGAGTAATATCATTTTTAATTTTTTTCTTATTACTTTATGAAATCCACATAACACCTTTCTTGTCCTAGATTATTCACTCCATTCAGATTTAACCCTCTTTAGGAGTTGCTATTTTTTCTAATATGAGGTTGATGCTTCTTTCTCAATGGAGACAACTTCTTCAGATCAATAGGGAAGCATTTTCAAAGGAAAGAGAAAGGCTCCATGGCCCAATGATATACCGAATTTCAACCCTTTTCTTTAATCATTTCATTTTCATTTAATTATTTTCAACAACTTTATTTTTTTTGAGTTAGTTTTCCAACATAAGTTAAGATCCAAAATGCATTCAATATTTAATCTTACATCGGTAAAGAAGAAATCGGTCGAAGGTTTTAAAATCTCTAAATTTTAACAAAGATCAATTTTGAATCTAGTTGTTGTAGCTTGTCTTTTATGGTTAAATCATACAATCTATTTACACTAGATGATTCCCCATCTAAGTCGTATCGCAAGATTTCAAGATATTGCTAATCAATTTTCATGGTGCATATTGAAATTTGGCAAACCCTTAATTGCTCCAATGTTTTTTGTATATGTTTTCTTCAGGCATATTTGAGGGGGATATTTGTTTACAACAATGGAAATATTTCTAGTTATGGTAAAATATTATCTTTACATGTGATTTTTTAATATGGAACTCATCAATTTCTAACCCTGGTTATCAATGACGTTTTATTAGAAATTTATATTTGGAATCTATCCTCATTTTATTAAAATATTCACACTACTAAGATTTCAATTAATGATCTATGAGTATGATGTTAACTTGTGTGCACTAAAAGGCATTCAAAATATGGATTATTTTTGGGATTAACTATGTAGAGTAAGTCATTAATATATGAACACATCCACAAACATTAGTCTCAATTGACCCTTATCTCATGGTTTTCAATATTCCAATTAACACTCATTACATTGGGTAATTCTCACAAGGATGAAGATGTTGGATTGCCACTAGTGAAATGAATCATATAACACTAATCATCAACTTCGAGTTTCAAACCCAATGAAGAAGTTTAATCTATGCTATGTGATTCATTTCACTAGTATCAATACCACTTTTTCACGCTTGTAAGCATCACCCGATGCAATGAATTCAAAGTGTACTATTCAAAACCATCATATCATGATTTTTTGAGATTGATAATCATGAATATGGTCATAGATTAATGACTTATTCTACACTATTAATCCCAAAAATGATATCTAATATGATGCGCTATGAAAACCCCTCAATGCTTAAATAAAAAGAGTGAAGAGCACACTAAATGAATGGTTGATATGACACAATACTTGCTAATATTTTTCAAATAGGGTAGCAAATTAAGTGGGATCGATTGTGGGGAAAAACTCTTAAACATAGTTGAGCCAAAGGTGCCATGGGATGGGTGACCTCCTAGGAAGTTCCCAACTATATGGTAATCCCCAGAGGGCAACCATGATGACTGTAATACAGTGCTTCAACCCTAATAAGCATCACCCATTTCATGAGTGCTAATTGGACTATTCAAAGCATGGGAGATATGCCCATGGATATGGTACAATATTAATGACTTAGCTTATGTACTTAATCTTAAAAATGATGTCTAATATGTTACACTACAAAGGTCCTTCGATGCTTAAATACAAAAAATGAAGGGGGATCTAACTAAATAGTTCATAAGGCACAATACCTACTAAGGTTTTGAAAATGGGGTAATGGGATAAGTGTATTTGATTGTGGATAAAAATACACAATTAAGTGTGCTTGAGCTAGAGGAGTTTTGGGATGGTGATTCTAGACAAGTCTTGGTAACCAAGTGCAAGCCTTAGATGTTATTATTAATGATACGTGATTCATTTATTTAGTATCAATCCCACTTCTTCATCCTTGCGAGAATCACTCAATGCAATGAGTGCTAACTAGACTATTTAAAACCATGAGATAATTGTCCATGGATATGGTTATATATTAATGACTTAGTTTATGTAGTTAATCCCAAAAATGATGTCTAATATGTTGCACTGAAAAATTCCATCAAAACTTAAATACAAAAAGAGAAGGGGGATCTAACTAAATAGTTCATGAGGCACAATACTTACTAATGTTTTGAAAATGGGGTAGCAAGCTATGTGGGATTGATAATAGGGAGAACTACACAATTAAGCACACTTGAGCTAGAGGATCCATGGGATGGGTGGCTCCCAAGAAGTCATGGTAATCAATTGTAAATGCTCATAGGTTATGATTAATGCTATGCGATTCGTCCCACTTCTTCACCCTTGTACACATCACACAATGCAATGAGACTTACTCTACATTGATAATCCCAAAAATGATATCTGATATGTTTCAATGTGAAATCCCATCGATATTTGTGGTATGTTGAATAGGTCTACTATGGAAATTCATCCTCTTTTTTACTCTATTATATAAACATTTTTCCTAATCTAAACCCTAAATTCAATTTGGAACTAGTTATATGCATTTTATCCAATGGGTTATACATTATTCTTGATGGGGGGATGCAACAATGGAGTGGTCATAAATGGAAGTTGTATCCATGGATGGAGAAAATTTTTTGAGGCTAAATTCTAAGTTACATCATAAGAATTACTTTACTAATCTAAGTATTGGATGAACACTCAATATTCATTGAAAATTTTCTCTTGGTCCTCCTCACCTAGGAAAATTTCCCATTTGAACTATTGAAATAATGTCTTTATTGTTTCCCTTGCTCTTTCTATTAATGACACTCCTTGACCAATGATAATATATCCTATCAAGCATGAAGTCCTATATTTTCTTTTGGACTATGGTGGTGGTGACATCTTGAAGAAATATCCTCAACTCTTCACTGTCTTGTTGGGATTCTTCTAATGATAGGTCAATGAACTTTGTGTTACGTGAGAATGATATTTCTTCCCAAATATCATATGTGTGTAATCCAAACCATTTTGAATATAATACTTCTTAGTTTTGAGGAAATGAAGAGAATATGGTCATATCCAAAATCAGTTTAGGTAGTATGATCAACATTGTCAATTGCAAGGCCAACCAAATAGTAGTTACTATTCAATATAGGGAGGACATATCTTCCTTATATGTTTGGGATTGAAGTGGTTGTTGCATCTATAACATCAAGGACTTAAGTAATTCACTTTGTTATAGTAACACCACCTACTATTGGGTGATAGTGAAAGTGCCTATTAGCTATGGGAATACTAAAAGGTTGCACACTAGTCAACTATTAGATGCACCTATAATGGGAGGAAGGGGTGGTAGGTCCTTGTCATTGGGTCATAAGCTCTTTGGTGTGTAAGAATCAAAACATTTTTCATCCACACTGATGAGTCTTATGAATCATTGAACTTAGATGAATATCCATATCCTATTCCAAGCTAGGACTTCTTTTTGTCACCTCCTTTCCTCATGATTCCTATTAGTAATGGCCACTTTCCTTGTTTCTTTTGATACTCTTATATATCTTGGACCCTCCTCTTTATGGCTCTCTCCATGAGCCTTGGGATGAACATGAACTCCAATGTTTCCACATTTTCTTGTAAATTTATGCTACTATCTAGTCACCCTAATCTCATGGCACGATATTTCCATATACTTCAAATTTCTATTGTTGGTTCTATGGATGAAAATTCCTTGTTGGGATCATGGTGGTCCATGTGATGACTCCACATATTGATTGGAAATAATTCTAAAATATGGTATTATAGTTGAAAAAATTGTTGTCATTGATGTTAAAGGGCATATATCATTGATATTATATATAAGTATCCAAGTATATTAAAAAAGGGGGTTCTCGTAAAAAAGGAGAAGTCAAAATGTGAAATGATGGTTTCAAACCCATGATTTAGGAAGCCCATAATATTTTCCCATGGTATTTGGCAAAGTGAAATAAAAAAAAGGAATTAGTTTTTGAATTAATGAATTGATGTAACTTTTTGAATTCACACATCTTTTCATGAAGGGTTATGATAATGTATAAAAGACCAAAACATTGGAAGGAAAAGGTGTGTGAGAAAAAATGTACTTTGTGGAGTGAATGAGTCATCTTGGTATTTTTGCTATAAGTTTTTTTTGGGATTCTTCAAATGGTGAATTTTGAGTATATTGAGGAGAGATTGAGGGTAACTTCTGGTTAAAATTTAATATATTGGTTCACTGTAACTTTGGAGATATATGCTGAGGAAGTTAGGGTTTGTGATCGGTCCTGAAATCTACTTCAAATGAGTCATCTTGGTATTTTTTCTATAACTTATTCTATAAGACGTTTGAGACCCTAAAATTTTGATGAGATGGAAGGAGGATCTCTAGGTACAGGTGGTAAAAAATATAGACAATCATTCATTATATTTTCTGAGATATTCCCTATGGAATTTAGTGTTTCTGAATGCTCCTAGAATCAATTTGAAATATGTCGATTTGGCATTTTCTCTATAACATATTTTTTGGGATGTTTCAGATCATGTAATTTTGAAGAGACAAAGATGAGATGTCTAGGTACAGGTGATGAAAATTTCAAACATTGGTTCATTATTCTTTATGAGATACACCTTATGGAAGTTAGGGTTCCTGAATGCTCATGAAATCAGTTTCAAATAGGAAATTTTGGAAATTTCACTATAACATATTTTTTGAGATGTTTTAGATTGTGAAATTTTGAGGAGACAAAGCTAAGATATTTAGGTACTTGTGATCAAAATTAGGGAACTTTGGTTCACTATACTTTCAAATATATGCTCTGAGGAAGTTAGGGTTTCTGAATGTTCCTAAAATTAATTTCAAATAGATAAGTTTGACACTTTTGTTATAATTTAATTTTTGAGAAGTTTTAGACCATTAGCTTTTGAGGATATAGAGGTGAGATCTATAGGTACTTGTGGTAAAATTTTTAGAATTCGGTTTCTATAATTTTATAGATATGCTTAATGGATGTTAGGGTTTTTGAATGGTCTTGAAATCAATTTCAAACAAGTTAGCTTGGAATTTTTTATAAAACTTCTTTTCTAGGAATTTCAGACCATGGAATTTTCAAAGATTTGAGGAGACACATAGAAGTACGTAAGGTAAAAATTTCATAATCATAATTTTCAAAATTGGATACATGGCATGTTGTACAATTTCGTTCTTAGGAAGAGTCCAATAACAACAATCTTAGGGAGAGTTACCATAAATTTTTGTGGATTCAAATTTTGGTTAGACTCGGTGAAGGAAAAAGTAGTGAAGGAAGAAGCAATGGACATACCTAGTAATGGAATAAATAATGAGAAGACTTAGTGAAGGTAGAAGTAGCAAGAAAACTTGGTGAATGTAATGTGAATGTTATTATATTTTTAAGAATTTGTATCCATTACAAAAGAGTTGTAATTGAAGGTTGTTCTCAGTCAAGGGGATTGGTGTCTCTTGCTAACTTGGTGCTTAGTAGTGGGCATTGGTATCTTTAGTAGGTTGGTACTTGTGAATATTTGGAGTGGTAGGGATTGGTGTCTCCAGTGGGTTGATGCCTATGAATATTTACAGTGTTGGGGATTAATGTCTCTAGTAGGTTGGTTCCTATGAATATTTGTAGTAGTGGGGATTGATGTCTCTAGCAGGTTGGTGCCTATGGATATTTGAAACAATCGAGATTGGTGTCTCCAATAGTTGGTGCCTATGAATACTTGTAGCATCTCTAATAGATTGATGTCTACAAAGATCTATAAAAGTAGGTTGGTTCCTACCAAGATTTGTACTAAGGGATATTGGTGTCTCTAGTAGGTTGGTGCCTACAAAGTCTTATAATTTTTTTTATTTGGTTTCCACATAAATCTTGTATTCCATGTTATATAGCTAATATATCTTATATGCGATTATTTTCTTAAGGTTCATGAATATTTAAATAAGTAAAAATTGTCTTACATTGATTCAATTATACTAATTCAGCCGCCCCCCTCAGTATAAGTCTGTGCTCAACAATTATTACTAGTATGAATGGTTTTATTTGAGAAACAAGGGATTCATACTTTCCTACAACAATGGTATTTTTTGTTGGGAAAAATACTAAGAGGGGGTGGAGGGTGAATCAATATTTTAAAAACTCACTTAAACCTTTTAATTTCTTATTCATATTTTTGTGCGCTACTATCATTAACTAAAACAATGTATGTATGCAACTATGATGAAAGAAAAATGTGTATATCCAGTAAAATTATTTTTTCATATATTTCATCATATGTTCTACTTTAAGCAGTGCATCATTACTTCATTAGATTTTAATTAAACATTAGCCATGAACAATAAGAACATAATAAACCATCACATATAAGCAACATAGCAACACATGAGGACACTAAGATTTTTAGGTGGAAACCCAATGTGGGAGAAAACCACCATTGCCATCATGTTTTTCTTCATATTTTAATATAAAGGAAAACATCTTAAAACATTGTACTGGCACAGAGTCATGCCAGTACACAGGCACCCACTTACAAAAGGCTACTACCTTCTCTTGTTCTCAACACCCACTGGAAGGGAGCTCCAACCCCTTGATCTCATTTACCAGAACCCACCGAAAGGGAGCTCCAACCCCATGATTAGATTTACCAGCTACCACTAGCAAGAAGCTACAAATTCCCCATCATAGGCTCCAACACTTAGCATCTCTGTGGACTACGTTTCATAATATTTCATATTGGATCCACTTGAATCACAACATCAAACTTGCATGCCAATTTTCATCATATTTTCAAACTAGATCCACTACCATCATTTAAGTCCAATACCAAATAAAAATTCTAAAACCAATCACTGTACTAAATCACTGAACCAAATGAATCCACAAAGCAACCACTGAATCTTAATCAATCAAATCAAAGTAAACCAGGATAGATCATATCAATGCACAACTACTCATCAATAAGCCAAACACTATTACCCATCACATAAACCAACTTCTCCTACTACAAAGCTTGATCAACCATATGTCATAATATATATGCTACTGTTTTGAGTCATACCCATGTATGTATGTGCTTCTCCTTAAGAGCACCTGCGTACAGATCTTAAAATACTAAACCACTGAGTCTAAATCATTATCCGACCGAATCAATCACTAAGTCACATACTGAACTCATCAAAAATCACTGAACCATATACATATCATCACACAGTAGCATCATCTCTAGCCAACATATCATTCCATAAACAATTCAACCCAACCAGAACTGTCAAACACAAATTATCATAAGGGAGACTTCATCGATAGACAACATCGAACATAAAATAAATGACTAGACATCATTAACAACTCATACTAAAAAACCCTAGCATATGTACACTCTTATAAAGCACTTCCGTGTATGTACACACTTATCATTCACCACACCTGTGTACAGATATGCCCATACTGCAGAATATATTAGCAACTAGTCAGAAGAAGATCCACTTATGTACGCAAATTCTTAATGGAAAACCAATGTACATATTTGTAATCACTAAATCATACCCTCACTGCACAACACAACATCTATTAAACCCAAAAATGAATATACTAATTGTTACAGACACACATCATAATATCATCATCACAGATCTATCAAACCCTAAGCAGACTATCCAACATGTGGTCATTTCATATCTATTAGATCTGATCCATATCCATGCTCCCTGGTTCACACCTATTTCAGATCAATTTATTCATAAATAATCCATCACATGCACACCCTAACACTTGATCTCCATCTCCTTATATAGCTTTAGGCCATCCAATACCTTAGGCCAATCCCTTAGTAATGTTGATGGTATTCTTTGACAGGATCAAATATCTATTGTCTCACTCATTACTATAGGCCAATACCATGGTAAAGACCCCTGGTATTCATAATACCATGGTGCAGAAACTTTATGCGACTTCTCTTCATCATACTTGCGTATGCATGCAACTTTTCTTCACAAGACCCACATATACTTTCCTAAACTTCACCTTTATCATCCTTTTATCTCGGAACTGATATTCCTTTGTCCTTCGCACCTGTAGCATCTACATAACCATCATGTTGACATATTTATAAAGTATGGTTCCATTGAGGACAACAAATTAGCCATAAGGCCAACAATCTCCCCCTTTGGACTTGATGGAAACCACTTTGGTGTTTGGTCATCATCACCTATAAAGACCTGCTAAGACATTTATAAGCACACCAAGCTTCAATTTTAAGCATCCTTTTCCAAACACCAAGCTACTCTCCCCCTTTTACATCAAGGAAAAAGGGCTGACCAATACTGAATTACGACTTATTTCTCCCTTTGTAGAGAGGATAACTATAGGTCTGATTTGTGGAATATAAACACTGACCATGCTCCCCCTAAGCTTATGATGAATTTGTTGGAATATTTTTAATGAAGTACATGACTCTATGACTCAACCAAGTATGACCTTTCCTAACACTAAGGACTCATGCTTATATCAATCACCCACATAGTGGGGTTACATATTTGATTCAACATTACATCAAATGCCCAAAATGGGATTACATACATAATTGAATTGACCCCCAATATTACAATTATTACATCATGGGTATTTACATGACCTTTACATAAATAGTGAGGTATAAATACCATGACCATCATCAACAATCATCATACATCATATAGGCACCAAGTAGATGTAGCAACAATATATCAATAACCATTATCTTGTCTTCATGTAACCTGCCTTTTCTTCATATAGGAAGCAATATCATTCTCTTGGCCCACTATCTTCATGCAAGAAGAATTATCACATCATAAGTAACTTCTCCAATATGCAACTCAAGTAATCACCCATAAGGTTGATGCATCAACACCATGTAACATATGTGAGAACCAAGACCAACATCATATAAACTTTTCACATGTAGCAAAACAAATATATATAATATATATTATATATATATATATATAATTATAATTATAATATATAATATATATATTTAATATAATAAAACTAACCAATATGAAACATATGCATCATTGAAGACATAATGATAAAAACATAAAGTAGTGAGTGAAACTCATCATCATCAACTAATGTGAATAAGGACCATGACATGCATATCCTCTTCATGTAGAATTAAATCCACTAAGTTCAACTTTATCCAAGACTTTATCATCACTAATGAAATAATAACATCATCATATGTGTCTTCAGTAGCAACACCATCAATGATATATATACTTATCATGGACATCATCATGCAAAAAGGAATTATCAAGAAATCATAACGCCAAAAATGCACTATTAGAAGCATAGAAATGATCCCCTAGAAACTGCGCCAACTATTCACTATCAGGTCTAATCATATCCATCTTGAACATTAATCAATAAAGCCATAAAAAGAAACAAAGCTAGAATGTCATGTTCCAACAAATTATAAATCATCATAAGATAATGCTACTTCTAAGTAGTATTTGAGCATCAACAAACTGTAACCAACCAATGTCAGAACTAGAAATCCAAATAATAACCAACTAAATCATATCATAAATTCTCCCATAGTTTTGTCAACTCAGATAAACATACACGACTATCTAGACCAAAACCCACATATATACATGACTATCCTTCATGAGATCTGCGTACAAAAGGTAAAGTGCTGAAATTTCATAAGCAAAACTCCCCCTGAGCCTGTACTGTATGTTCCTATTTCACTGTTACTACATTAGATGCAGTATTAGTAATATAAGAACCATGAATATCAAATCAACATGGTAATCATCATCAAGGTATACATATGTATTTCTCCCCCTAAGATCACACATCACTGATCCCGAGGACCTGATAATCATCTTATGCTCCTCATGAGGTCATTTACCTCACATCACTTCTGCAATCACTATGAGTGAACAATGTACTGTAGTAGAGACCATATTATTTTACTTTGAGTATGAAGAAGAGGAACTATACTACTCATTTATGTGATAATTTATCTCTTTAAACACATATAATTTGTCTGGATTTCTATACCCTCTTGCTATGACCTTTCCAATTTCTTCATCTATGACCTTGCATTTGGTTGATGTAAACACAATTACAATTCCTTTTTCTTCCATTTTACGTACACTTAGAATAATATGATTTATCCCTTGAACTAATAAGATATCAACTGCTCTTCTATGTTTATTAATTTTGGCTCTAACATTTCCTAGAAATTTTGCTAGAGCACTGTTTCCAAGAATAACCTTACCATATTGGTTTTTCCTAAGAGATTCCATCTTACTCTTATCTCCAGTCATGTGATGAGACATCCACTATTTATGTACAATTCATATTCATCTTCAAATGAGCAAAGAGAAAGACCACACTCTATCTGTTCTTCTTCTTTCTGCTTATTATGAGAAATGTTGGAGGATTCATCATTTTCAGGTCTATCAATATTCTTATATGATTGTTTTCCATGTTGTCTATGGAGATTCATTGATTTTTTCTTGCATTCTTTTGCTTAATTCCCAAGCTTGTTACAAGCATAACATCTTATATGACCAGAAAAGAGAGCAGAGGAATCATAATATTTCTGTTTCATATTCCTTTTATTGCATTCATTAGCTTCGTGACCAAATATGTCACAAGTAAAACAATATCAATTGAATAAACCTGAGTACCTGGGAGATAATGTACTTCTTATGAGATGACTCCTTTCTTGAAACAATTTTCTTATGCAATTAGCTGCAACATGTCCATAATTATGACATATAAAGCATTCAACATTATTGATTAGAGGAGAGAATCGATTAACACTTCTATATTTAGGAGCAAATTATTTCCTTTGAAGATTCACTTTCCTTGTTTGTTGATCAAGTTGACTTCTTATCTCTTTATTGAGCTCTTCAGGTTCTACATTGTTACCCTTTAGATTCCTTGTACTACCTTATGAACTAGATTCTCCTTTAATGGTTTCATGAAAACCAAGACCGCATTTGATGGAAGAATACCTTTGAATACTAAGAATGTTATCCAAAATTTCAGTACTACCTTGAAATCTCAAGTGTTTACATTTTAGAGTGTTTACATCAACCTCCATTCTTTGGTATTGCTTTTCCTTTTCAAGAAACCACTTTCTCATTCCTTCTTCAACCCTTTTTCCTTCTTCCATTTGCTCCTTTAAGTTGATAATTTATTCCTTCATCCCATTCTCTTGTTCTTCAAATGCTTGAAGTAATTCTTCATTTTGCTTATTTGACTTTTCAAGATCTACTTTTAAAGATACAATCTCTGCTTCAAGGCCTTCACAATATTGTTTAGATTCTACTGCAACATTTATTGATTTAATATGATCCATGTTATCATATGCATACAACTTATCTTTAAGATTAATAATTTTTTTCAAAGCAAGATCAAGTTTTCTTCTAAGATTAAAAAATTCTTCTAATTCATCTTCTTTTGAATTAGTAACTCCATCTGACATAACAAAGGTTGTTTTATCATCATGTTCACATTTTGACACATTGTTAGAAATAAGATTACCTGATAGTTCTCCTGATGAACAACCTTCCTCTGGTTTTTCTTCATGGATTTCTTGTAGCTTGTCCCATACTTATTTTAGAGTTTCATAATGCATAACCCTATTTAATGATGAATCAGGTATGCTATTAATGATTTCACTTAATACCTTACTATTCTTTTTCACTTCTTCATATGATAGAGGAATTTTGGTGAAGAAATTGCATACTGAATACCAAACACCAAGGTTCATTAGATTAGAATTCATCTTTTCTTTCCATTGTGGATAATTATCATTGCTTATCATAGGTAGACCTTCATTGTAAATTGTTTCTGACTTGCCTTGTTCTTTTGCTTCTAGGGCCATCTTTTTTGAATTGTTTTCTCTTTAGAATGCTTACTTTCACTTTTACCCATGAGTGCAAGTTCAGTTGATTCACTGTCATCTTCACTATCATCATTATTATAGAAACAAGGAAATGGACCACAATTAGAAAGCAGGGTGCTCCCAAAACTGAGTATTTGCTGACATCTATAACTTTCACTACATCTGATATATATTTTTGTAACTCCTCCTTCAAGCTATCTTCTCTTTCCCATCATCCTTGATCCACTCCAAGCAGTTAAGCTTCAACTGAAGTGACTTGCTCTGATACCAATTGTTGGGAAAAATACTGGGGGGGGGGGGTGAATCAGTGTTTTAAAAACTCACTTAAACCTTTCAATTTCTTATTTAGATTTATGTACATTACTGTCATTAAGTAAATGTATGTACACGACTATGATGAAGGAAAACCAAGTATATCTAGTTAACTAACTTTTCATATATTTCATCATCTGTTCTACTTTAACGAGTGTATCATTACTTCATTAGCTTTTAATTAAAAAATAAGCATGAACAATAAGAACATAATAAACCATCAAACATAAGAAACGTAGCAACACATGAGGACACCCAGATTTTTAGGTGGAAACCCAATGTGGGAGAAAACCACCCTTGCCTTTGTCTCTTTCTTCATATTTTAATATAAAGTAAAACATCTTACAATCTTGTACTAACGCAAAATCATACCAGTACATAGGCACCCACCTGCAGAAGGCTACTACCTTCTCTTGTTCTCCAACACCCACTGGAAGGGAGCTCCAACCCCCTTATCTCATTTACCAACACCCACCAAAAGGGAGCTCTAACCCCATGATCAGGTTTACCAGCTACAACTAGAAGGAAGTTACGAATTCCTCACTGAAGGCTCCAACCCTGAGCACATCTGAGGAGCATGTTTCATAATATTTCATACTAGATCCACCTCACTCACGACATCAAACCTATAGGCCACGTTTCATCATATTTTCAAACTGGACCCACTACCATCATTTAAGCCCAATACCAAATAACAATTCTGAAACCAATTAGTGTACTAAATCATTGAACCAAATAAATCCTCAAAGAAGTCATCGAATATTAATCAATCAAATAAAACTAAACCATGATAGATCATATCAATGCACAACTACTCATCAATAAGCCAAACATCGTTACCCATCACAGAAATGAATTGCTGCTACTACAAAACATGATCAACCATATGTCATAATATATACACTATTGTTCTAAGTCATACCCACATATGTATGCGCTTCTCCTTAAGATACAGGTCTTGAAATACTGAACAACTAATTTTAAATTATTATCCCACTGAATCAATCATTGAACCACATACTTAACCCATCATAAATCACTGAACTAGATACACATAATCACACAGTAGCATCATCTCTAGTCAACATATCATTCCATAAACAATTCAACCCAACAAGAACTATCAAACACAAATTATCATAAGAGAGACTTCGTCGACAGACACCAAAAAACATAACATAACTTATCAAAATCATTAACATCTCATACTGCAAAATCCTAGCAGATGTATACGACTCTTATAAATCACTTCCGCCAATGTATGCGCTTACTTGACTAGTGAGAAGAAGATCTCCATATGTAAGCGACTTCTCAATGGAAAACCAACGTACAAATATGTAATCTGTCAAACCCAAATCTCAAAATACAAACTGTTACAGACACACATCAGAATATCATCATCAAATCTATCAAACCCTAAAAAAATTACCCAATATGTGGTCATTTCATATCTATTAGATCTGATCCATCTCCATGCTCCCTAGTGCACACCTATTTCAGATTAAGTTATTTATGAACAATCCATCACATGCACACCCTAACACTTTATCTCCATATACTTGTATAGATTTAGGCCTTAGGCAACACCTTAGGCCAATCCCTTAGTAATATCAATGGTATTCTTTGATGGGATCAAATATCCATTGTCGTGGTCATTACTTTGGGCCATTACCATGGTAAAAACCATTGGTATTCATAATACCATGGTGAAGAAACTATACATGACTTCTCTTTATCATACCTGCGTATGCATGCATATTTTCTTCACAGGACCCATGTATAATTTCCTAAACTTCACATTTATCATCCTTCTATCTCTGAACTGATATTCCTTTGTCCTTCTTACCTGTAGCATCTACATAACCATCATGTTGACATCTTTATCAATAGGTTTCCATCAAGGACAACACATTAACCATAATTCAATTTGTTTTTGGATCCCACTACAAAGTACCTAAACACCTAATAATTATGTTCATTGTGAAAATACAATATGTAGTAGGAAAGTACTAAATTGAAACTTTGGGTTCTTGTTTTCCGCATTTTCTACTTTTTGTAGTATCTTATTAGTAATATGCATACTATATGGATGATTTACTTCGAGCACTTATCCTTTCGGAATTTCCTCAATACCATTATGGAAAATAATTATGCTACCATGCTAATTGATGAATAATAGCTGGAGGAAATGTCAAAGTTTTGGTTCTTGGGTGTTGTCCCATATTTCATGCATGACCCTATTTTCTCCTAGTAGTAGTTCTATCCTTTTTAATGATGTCTCCTTTTCTATGTGCATTGGGCCAAACCATCAATTCATTAATGGAATCTCATCCACCCATAAATGGAAACCCTATAATAACATGCGTATTTTTGGCATTGATGGGGATTTTTTTGTACAACCAAATCACTCTCAAATGAGTTCATGATATTAATATCCTAATGCACTCATCTAAAAGGGTCACAACCCAATTATGTTGGTGTAGAAGAAGGATGGGACACAAAGTATCTGTATCTACAAAATCACTATAAAAAATAAACACCTAATCCCTTGAATTGAAAATATTCTTAATCATCTTAAAGGTGCCAAGTTATTTAGTAAGATTGATCTAAAATTAGGTTATCACCAGGTTTCAAGTGAGAAAATTGATGTATGGAAGACAATGTTCAAAATCTAAAGAAGGTCTTTTTGAGTTCTTGTTCATGCACTTTACCTTGACTAATGCTTTGACAATTTAAACGAGGATGCCGGATGATATCATATGTCCATTCACAAAATATTTTGTGGTTGTGTATTCAAATGACATCCTCATCTTTAGGAAAACCTTGGAAGAATTTGGAACACATTCAATAGAAGCTAAGCATCTTGCAACAAAAAAAGTTTTATGAAAACCTTGAGAAATGTTATTTTGGCATGAAATGAATTTAATATTTAGGATACATCATAGATGAACATTAAGTGCATGTGGACCCAACCAACATCCAAGTCATTCGGGATTTCCTAGCCTTGACAACTCTAAGAGACCTCTATAGCTACTTGGGCATTTCTCACTTTTACCTAAGGTTTGTGTTGGGGTTCTATCATATTTATTTTCCCTTAAGTCAAGTGAACAAGGGTGGAAATAAAGCAATTTTTTCCTAGTGTGAATCAAAATAGAAACATTCAAGGATCTAAAATATTGCCTCTACTCTACACTACTCCTCACCCTGCCAGACTTGCAATAACCATTTTATATTGAGATAGATTCCTCTGACTATGTTATTGGTGAAGTCCTCACTTAACAATGACATCCAATGGCCTATCACAATGAAATGTTCTTTGGTACTATCCAGAGATATCCAACCTATGACAAGGAAATGTACTCCATTGTGCAGGCATGCCGATAGCGGAAGCATTATATTTTGGGGAAGGAGACAATCATCAAAACTAATAATAAGCCTTTGCAATTCATGCATACATAAGGAAAGTTAAAGAATGATCAACATCAGATATGGACCAAATACCTACAATAATTCCACTTGAACATCAAGTACAAGAAGGGAAGCACCAATCATTTTTCATACTGATTAATCGACCCTCAATTATAGTGCTAAACATAGTTCTTAACTCTTGTTTTGATCCGGATTTAAACAGGAACACAATAAAATACAGAGATAACCATATACACAAAGATGCAGCAGAAATATTGCTTCATTTCATTAATGGAAAATACCGAAATATGATTACAACTAGAAATGGAAATAAACCAGCTA
>APFE030121604.1:0-47230 GCA_000404065.3 Pinus taeda | reverse complement strand
AGGGTAACATCAGTCCATGGACCGACGTTGCCCCCAAATTTCCCAAAATACGTCGTTTAGGGCCTCAAAACGGCTCCGGAAGTTCAGGACCCGAAAAACTACTAAAAATAGTAAACTCTGCTACGATTTAGGAAATTGAAAAAGCTGAAAGAGACAATTGTGGGGGTCGAAATGGGATAGGTGAGTGGCCACCAACATCCACCTGGATCATTCCTCCCCCCTTAGGAAGCAATGGTCCCCATTGCGTTGAGTTCCTCTATCTGCTGAACTTGTCCTG
The DNA here is from genome assembly GCA_000404065.3 of Pinus taeda. NCBI lineage: Eukaryota > Viridiplantae > Streptophyta > Pinopsida > Pinales > Pinaceae > Pinus > Pinus taeda. The sequence continues at coordinate 46,953 of APFE030121604.1, read as the reverse complement.
CAATCTCTGATGTGTCCAGCAATGGTGGGAAGCATGGCTGACGACGGTCCACATTGAACACTTGGTGCAAGCGAAGGAATGGAGGAATGATGAGCTCCAAAGCATTGTTCCCCATAGCCTTGGTACTGCTGTAAGGACCTTGTTGGATTGGTTTGAGCTTCTGATGGGTTCTGGTAAGGCGTTCTTTCTGTCGATGCAACCAGACTTTGTTGCCCACCTGAAACTTGTGTGGTACCCCAATGGGTGAGGAGAAGTTGTTCCTGTGCTCTGTCATGACCGTATCCCTTCGCTGCTACTGCTGTGTGGATGAACGCTTTGTGGGGGTCATGGATGTGGTGACAATCTTCCCCTTACTTTGGGAGTGAACCAGAAAGATGAATTTCTTGGTCTGGGAGATGAGCTTGCTGCCTTTCTTAGCAGTGATCAAAGATGTGGCGGTAGGTGGGGCTACCTCCGGTATCCTGTATAATGAATTATTCAAAGAAATAATGATAGCACAAGGCCTTGACTCATACACAACATTTCGCCTCCACAAGTATGGCTGGCCTAATAGTACATTACAAGCATCCAGAGGTGTAACATCACACAATACCTCGTCTGTGAAAGGCTTGATGCTGTAGGGAAGGCGACACTGTTGGCGAACTTTGAGATCTCATCCTTCATGAAGCCACCCAATATTGTATGGTTGCGGGTGTGGTGTAGTTGGTAGGCCAAACCGCTTCATGACCTCTGCTGAAACGAGGTTCTTTTGGATGCCACTATCGACAATGAATTGCAGTGGAAAACCCTTCACCCACATCTGTGAGTGGAAAAGACGTTCCCACTCCTTTGGATCTTCGGGCTCATTTTTCTGGATTTTGGCAGTGGCAACAGTGGCACTGGGATCCGCATCAATGATCTGCTTCCCTTTGCCATTCCCCTTGTCGGGTTCTAGCTCAGGGTCGGAACATGCATCTGATTCGGAAGCCTTCAACTCGGCCACCAATGACTGCTTGGTCTGACACTCACTTGTGTTATGAGTGGGACTCTTGTGGACATCACACCACTTTCTTGTGTCCTTCTTGGCTTCATGGTGTTGTTATTTTCTTGTGGCTTCGACGGGTTATCTTGGGTCACCCCGCCTTGGCTTTGTCCTTTGGGCTTCGAATTTGTAGATCCAAAGTCTCGCTTCTTCTGTTTGAACTTTTGCTCGATTTTGATAGCGTATTGGTATGTTGTACCGAGTGAGGAGATGTTCAAGAACTCCATCTCTTCCTGGATGTATCAGTGTAGGCAACCGTGGTATTTGAGTACCAGATGCAGCTCAGAATCTTTGATACCCAACTGTGTGCGAAGGGTATGAAAAATTTTTGTGAACTCTGGCACATCTTGGTCTCGTCTCTGCCGCAATGTGGTCCATTTGATGTATTCATCCTCGTAGCTTTTGACAGGGTAGTACTGCTCCTTGATGGCATCCTGGAATGAATCCCAAGTGGGTGTGGTTGAAAATAGTGAGCCTGTGCTTTCATCCTTCTGCTCGCAGTAGGTTTCCCACCAGTCCTTAACGTGGGGGGCTGCTTTGAGAAGAGCGAAAACAATCTTTTCTTGACTTGAAAATTCATGAACAGAAAAATAATCCTCTAGCAGATTTAACCATTTATCTACAGCATCTGCATCTATCTGACCCTCGAATATGGGGATTTCAAAATTAACTTGTACCTTAAAGGGCGTGACGTTTACAGAGTCGCTGCTGGAAGCCAATGCGTCGCTTCTGGGTAGCCTCTAAAGGATTTGTGCAAAGTTGTCCATCATCGCTTTTCGTTGTCGCTCGAGGGCTTCTTCGAGCAAGATTTTGATAGGATCTCCTGCCCCCTCGACTTTCTTCTCATCCACCATGGGAGGTCGTCAGGATTTGCGAGGCTGATCTTGCAAAGGTTCAACCAGTTCAAGCCCTAACTCCTTATATCCCGATCTCGTTGGGGACATGCAAAGAAAAACAGAGAAAAAGCATACCACTCTGATACCACTGATCCGGATTTAAATAGGAACGCAATAAAATACAGAGATAACCATATACATAAAGATGCAGTGGAAATAATGCTTCATTTCATTAATGGAAAATACCGAAATATGCTTACAACCAGAAATGGAAATAAACCAGTTAGGGCGATGGTAGCTTATCTCTGAGAAGAGATGTGGCGGCTATATGTCTCTGAACTGTTCCGAACTATGTTACAATGAGGCTCGAAGGCCTATTTATTGTTGAGAAACAATGGAAAACGCTTCACATTCCAAAACCTAACCCTAGAAGATGAAACGCCAAATTGTGGGCCCTGTTTTGGGTAAATTGGTGCATCAATTTCCCGGGGTCGTAACTTTGGCATACGATCTCCGTTTGACGCATATGATAGCTCGTTAGAAATATCTATCCGAGAACTACACTTTGGGAAGGGCAACACCAGTCCATGGACCCATGTTGCCCCCAGATTTCCCAAAAAACATCGTTTAGGGCCTCAAAACGGCTCCGGAAGTTCAGGACCCGAAAAACTGCTAAAAATAGTAAACTGTGCTACAATTTAGGACTGAAAAACTGAAAGAGACAGTTGCGGGGGTCCAAATGGGATAGGTGGGTGGCCACCAACATCCACCTGGATCATGTTTCCATGAGACCTCTGGGTGACCATAATTATACAATAGTGAATTTGAATTTGCTGCTACATACCAGACACTAATCATAAGTAAACAAGTTCTAGACTTCCACCTCCAAGATGCACTCTTTTTCTACCTGGGAAATCTTTGTGTTCCTTCAAGTGATCAAGCCAAGCTTATTTGGGAAGAACATTATAGGTGGGTTACAAGGTACTTTGGTGTGGGGAATATAATAGTAGTAATTTAGAAGTATTTCTATTGGGAAAATCTTCAATATGATGTCCAAAATATATCAGGTCATGCATTTCCTATGCCATTGTAAACTAACCATTAAAAAGTAAGGGTTGTACATTTATATACCTACCTAAGACAAGACCTAAGAGTTAGTATCCATGGATTACATGTCAGATTTACCCTCCATTAAGCATGGTGTGTGTTTTTTGTTGTTGGATTAACTAATATGGCCATTCTGGCATCATTTAAGAAGAGTATCATAACTAAAGAAATTAATAAACTCTTCTTTGAGCATGTTTGGGTTTATTTTGGGATACTTCAGACCATTAAGGATAGAAATTTCCCAAGTACCTTTTGGTCTAGCCTATGATCTCTAATGGATATCAAGCAAACCAAATTGAATGCCGTTCATCCTCAAACAGACGAAAAAACAAAAGTGGTCAAAAGGATGATTGTCCATGTCTTGCCCATGTACAACTCCAAGCATCTGTGTACATGGGATGAAATATTTCCATATGTTCAACATAGTTAAATTATAATCCTCCATAGATCTATTTGGCATAATCCTTTTAATGTGTGGTTGGGGTTTCAACCATTGGCCCCAATAGATGTAGTGCTTCCCATTGCATCTTCATCGAAATATATATCCCATGTTCAAGCCAAGGTAGATAGAGTGGCCAAATTTGTGTAATAGATCCAACGCTTCTCAAAATAGGTTCCTGATATCTTATAGAAGGCCAGTGCCAAGTACAAGCAATGCCATGCACAACATTAGGTTCCACACAAGTTTTAGGTTGATGATAAGGTGTGGTTGCATTTACACAAAGAGCACCTCTCATGCCCACATAGGAAACTCATGTCACTATTATATAGGCCTTACACAATCATAAAGGACGTGAGTGAAAATGATTTTGAATTGAGTATTCCCCTTTCCTTGGCTTGCACCTAGTATTTAATGTGGAGCTACTTTGACCATATTTTACACCTCTGTTGGACACCTTGTACGTAACTGAGAAATTGACCCTGAAAAAAATCAATCCTGACTACATGGAACATGCTACAATGGATCATATCATGGACATCAGTATGAAGGATATCCAATAGAAGAACATACAACTCTATTGGGTTGTTAAAGTAGGGAAACCTCTTCATCAATGCAAGTGGCTCACTAGGAGCTAAATTCAACAAAAGTTTCCCCATAAAATGAGGGAAATTGATGCATTTTAGACCATTGATTCCCAAGGGGGGAAGGCTAATATAGGTGGATATGGTGGCCACCCACCTCTTCCGTTGAATCAATGATTCTCTATTGTCTTGGCATATTTTATGGTTTCTTTGGTTCCCAAACTTTTGGGGCTATTTGATGTCGTAAATGATGATTTTTGGCCATTCAAGGGGCCAGGGGTTGCCATGGCATACTATTTCCCAACCAAAATTTAGAAACCCTATCCAAAACTTGTAGTCCTTAAACATTTATTTCCATCGGGGTATTGCGCACCCCAAATAGACATTGTATGTCCCCTGGGAAGTTGGTGTACCAACTAACCACCTCGGTTCTTGCAAGAATTTTGGTGCTTCATCTTCTACGTTTATGGTTTTAGACATAAAAGTTTCTTTATTTATGTTAAAAGGCCATTCTTTTAGCCTCTTGCAAAAACTTTTTTGGCAAATGCATGTAGCTTCCATCTCTCTCTCGCTCATCTTAGAGATAACTTCCAGCATTCTAGTCAACAAGTGTTCTAAAATATTATGTTATTTTTTTATCAATATAGTTTAAGATTTCACTATATTTCTATGAGATATTCTATATTTATCTCTGTGTGTGTTCCATTTACTTTCCTTCCTTTCATTTCATGCCTTGTACAACCTAGATAAAAAATCCTTAGAAAGAACTCACCCCTGCCCCCCCACAAAGAAGTCTGGAAATTGAAACCCTCCACTTCTTAAAGAGGGGTTTGAAGGAGGAATGTGTCCTAAAAATAATGAGAAACCACGAAGAGAAACAAACAATGGAATAATAGTGGAAATGATAGGTGAGATTGTAGGAATCCTGATTAATGACATTAAGAAAGTAAAAACACTCGCTACATGGGAAGCCATAAGGCAGGTACCCTAACTTAGATAGGTCTATAGGTTGGATGAATAGCTGGAAATAATGTACTATCCATTTGGGTGGTAGATATAGGAGGGTTAATTACCCCTCCATATACAACATAAAGTGGGGTTTTAACAACTCTAGTCCTAACAACATCACTAGAGCTACTCAAATTGGACACACTGAAAGAAGGATAAAAAGGAGTAGCCCTCTCAAGAGGAATCCCCGTGAAATACACATCCAAAGTAACTTAATCAAGGTTATCCAAGAAACCTAAAGGGAACAAGTTTCAAATAGGTTCACATCAACCTTTTAAATCATGAAGAAACCCTTGAGCTTCAAGATCTTCCTCAACCCATTTTCCCTTGGGAAGAGGTTTCACTTCCATAGGATTTGGTTGCATTTCCTTTGAGGAACCAATGCTTTGCAGTCAACACCTTTAGGGAGATGACTCTACTCTTTCAAGTGAAAGTATTCAAATTCTTTTAGACTAACGAATCAATCACACAACCAATTTAAACTATAGAATCAAAATGATAATAAAAAATACCCTAAGGTTGACTGAGAGCACATAGCACATCACTTTTAAAAAAAATAAACCAACGAGAATCAAGCTACCCCTCAATATTCTTGCTCTGGGTGATTAGGACTAGACACTAGAATATAAAAGAGACAAAAAAGGGTTTTCTAGGTGAAAGCTTGAGATGATGAGGGCCAAGGACTTTCCAATGAAGGTGCAAGATGAGAATACACTAACCTCTCAACACAAGCTTGATGAGTGCAAGTACCCTCATTTTGTGGAGCACCCCTTAGGAGTATTGTAGCAATTACACAACATCTACCTAAATTATCATAGGTATCCTTCATTATAGTCACTTAGGAGGTACCTATGAAAGGCCACTAAGTTTCCAAATCGCAATACAAAATTGGGGGGAATAGTTGTGGGTTAAAATGCTAAGTTGGAGAGGGGGTATCTCTCTTCTATTACCCTAACATGACCTAGTGTTTAACTCTTATGTTAAAGAAGCTTCCCAAACAATGCCTTCGTGATGTTGGAATTCTCCACTCTTTTATTAAACTTCTATGTTTTTTTTTGAGTGACCCTAGAGATTTAACTCCCCAAACATATTCCAAGGCATTAAATAACCTAGACTTGTTGGTTCACTATTATCAACAAAAAATGTCTAATATATCTTAATATTAAGTGTTAATAGTTGATTATTAAAAGGGTAACATAAATGAAAGTGATGATTTTATGACTAGATGCAATGGAACCAAAAAAGAAAAACAACTTTAAAGACTGTACACTTTCTTCAAATAAAATGTTGATTCTTTTTGTCTTTTGAATTAAACTTTACAAATAATTCAAGAAATGAAATATTTTTTGTTTTCTTTTCAAGGAATGAAAAGAAAAAGTCTAATTCTTTGAAATTGAAACTTTTCACAATGAACTTAGCCTCACCACACAATGCAATGGCCTTTTAATGAAAATGAAAAACAACTAGATGCAAATGAAACAACTAATGTAAATAGATGCAACAAGAGATAATTGAAAATCAACTAATGAAAAACAAATGCAAATGGTAAATAGAAGCACCTAATCATAGTAAAATGCAAAAAGTGCATAGGAAAATCCCTAATGCAAACAAGATGCAAGTGGAAAGAATTCCTACTAAAATTTTCCTTTCCAAGTATAGGCCTATAGATAAAATGAAAAGAAAGAAACAACAAGCCAACCTTCTTTTATTTTTATTTTTATTTTATTTTTATCTTTGTATAAATTAAAAATATTCAAAAATAAATTACTTGACCTAAATGCACAAGAAAGACTAAAATTCCTTTCCACAATTAGGCTTTCAAAAGATAAGAGAAGTGAATACAAGAAAGGAAAACCCATAACAAATAACTAGAGACTTAAAGCACTATAAAAGTGAAATAAAAGGCATCAGTGAATGGAGAAACATACTTTTCACATAAAATATCCTCTAGGGGAGTAGAAGAGCCAAGACCTAAAAGAAAAGGATACTTCTTGTATAAATTAGAAAGAAAATTCACAAAGGCTCACTTATGACACCAAAAAACTAACTCAACAAATAACAAACATGATGATTTGTTTTTTTGGAGTGGACTCCACAATAAAAATTTTGGTAGGTCGATGTTTCGAATAAAGCAACTAGATTCATCAACACAAAACAAGAGTCAAGGAGAAGAAGAATTGAGAACAAGGCTTAAACATAAGATAAAAGGAATGGAGAGGAAACGTTGGCCGACCTTTCCTCTCCCTTCCTCTTATTTTATGTTTAAGCCTTGTTCTCCTTTATTTTTCTCCTTGACTCTTGTGTCATGATGATGCATCTAGTTGCTTGATTTGAAATGTCGACCTACCAAAATGTATACTATGGAGTCCACTCAAAAAAAAAAAAACATCGTATCTCAATCCCACAGAAATCTCAAAACAAACAATAAAAAACCAAATACAAATCACACATTTAAAGAAAGATTTGGACAATGAAGAATATGAACATATTTTCACCTTTAGGACATATATACGATTGTTGCTAAAGAAACCTACATGCATATGTGATTGTCACTAATGAAGGTCACACATACATGCGTCTATTTTTAAAGTACACACATATAAATTTCCAAAGAAAACTTCAAATAACAGGTCAAAGAACAAATGAAGGAAACTGTAAGCAAAGTCGAATTAGAGCATAATTAACTAGGGAAAAGACAAAAAAGAATCAAACTGACCCTACAAAAACTAACTAACCCTAAGAGAGAAGCTTAATCAAGTTTCTCCCTATTGGATCACAAGTTCCCTATGGCTAGGGTTTGGAGCCATAAAATAACTAGGGACAAGAAGCACAAATCCACGACCCAAACAATCGAGCAAACAAAAAAGACTACAGTCTAAGGGATGATGCACTTACCCTAAGAAACAATGGTTGATGTAGTTATCTTGGCTTGATATTTGTCTTTCAACCCTCACTTCAAAAATACATGCAACAAATAAAAGGTGGATAATAGTACATCCAAAGAGAAATTGAATACTTAAAGTGAAATAAATTAACAATTAATACATAATCATATACTATATTAAATAAACATCAAATTAGAGACTAGAAAGAAGAGTTTCTTATTAATAGATAAACAACAATACAATAGAATAGAATACAAATGTAACTCACTACCAACACCACATAGAGTAGTCCTCCTAGTCCCTCTGCCTTGAGCCACTAAATGTCTCCGCTAATAGTCTTCCACTCAATAAGAGAGATAAGCGGCTCAACTCAAGGTCAACAAGAAGATGAGGAAATAGGGATTTTTTAGTTGGGATTGTGCTAAAAAGCATAATGAAAATGTTGACTATGATCAAGGGAAACATGGGTTTTCTACTTGGGAGAGTGCTTAAAAGCATACTAGAATCAAGGAATTTTGCCAATGTAAGGTTGCTTTGTCAATGCACGGATGTACCTATTCTATACCCTTGGCATGGATTTATATTCCCAATAATTGGTTAAGGTCATTGAGGGACAAGCAATAGAAGGTGGCTTCTAGTCAAACTTGTAAACCCTACCCCAAAACACACTATTATGCTAACAATTTTTTTATTTTTTATTTTTTATTTTCTATTTTGAATGCATACATAAGTTACTTTTGAGAGATTCACAGATATACATGTTTTTCTTTTGGGAGAGTCTTGGACATACACATTATGCTGGAACAAGGGTAGCACATGTGAATTAAAAACTTGGTTTTTAGAAGAGTTCTTTGGAAAAATAAGTTTGCATTGGGAAAGGGAAATGATAACAAGGGTAATATATATTCATATCAATCAAGTGTGGGTAAATATGCTATAACATTAACGTGGTGTAGGTGATAACATTGGATTGGTAGATTTTGACTCGATTACTAAAGATGATTTAAAAGATAAATGGTTGGTGCAGGGCGATTCTTTTTTAGTCATCTTGTGGAACATACATTTACTGTTACTTTCATTAGTTATATATTTCCTTCTATTCAATGTCATCTTAGGATGTTTTCTTTAGAGTGTATGAATTCATAATAACCACCTTGATGGTTGTGCTATCTTTCTTCATAACTTGGATTTCTTTTAGTGGGTGACGATAATGATGATGCCCAAGAGTTTTTGAGAAGTGCACCAATATTTAGGTAGATATGGTTTTATGTCCATTGGTCAATGATGGTGATGTAATTGGGTAAGTTTAATCTAGGTTAAATACATGAGTAGTGTTTTTGGTTTTATACAGATGGGGGAGTTCAAGAGTACAATAATATGAGTTTGTGTTAGATTTTTTTGGAGGAATAACATATTCTTTTAGGATGAAGAATAGGATTCATTGTAGATGATAGTGTTATTGAGGGTTGCACTAATATCACATCATGTTAGAATTTATTGTTTCATGGACTAGGTAGCTTAGAGCTTGAGGGCTCATTAGTGTATGCTGGAATATGAGTTTAAGGATGTTAGAGATGAGTTATGGTGGAGTGGATAATGTTATGAGAAAGTTGCAGATTAAGAGATCTGGATATATGACTAGAGGTGCAGAAGGATGTATAAATGACAGAGGTTAAAGCCTCGAAATCAAAGTCCTATGAAAGGAGTATATAGTTTTTAGTGAGGACAAATGTAATGTTCATATTTTTTCAAGCATTTAGTCAACTTATGATTTGTACAAATTGTTCTTCTATTGGTAATGGGTTATATATCGACCCTACAAATGTTCCGATGGTTTGAGTTGGTTGTATTGGATCATAGTTGGTGGTTTGGGAGTTGCCTAGAGATGTCTTGGTGTTTCTAAATGTTCATTTTCACCTTGAGCTAGCTTGAAGGTGAGTTAACAATGTGTGGGGTGGAGTGGGTGCTGCTATTAGGTGTCTTAGTGTTTCTCGGTGTTTCTAAATCTTCATTTTAACCTTGAGCTAACTTGAAGGTGAGTTAACAATGTGTGGGGTGGATGCTGCTATTGGGTCCTAATTGCAATAGATTTAGAGTATCGCTCATGTTTTAATTTTCAAACATTTTCACTTAATGAGTTAGTGGAAATGTGACTATATGACATTTAATGATTTAGTGACTTATTAAAATCTTATTGAGATTTTAATGTAAATAATAAGATTTAGAGGATTGCTCATGTTTTAATTTTCACTTAATGAGTTAGTGGAAATGTGACTATATGACATTTAATGATTTAGTGACTTAATGAGATTTTATTTAATGATTTAGTGACTTCTTGAGATTTTAAGTAATGAGTTATGGAGGTGCTGTCATTTAGTGATATTTTATTTAATGATTTAGTGACTTATTGAGATTTTAATGTAAATAATAAATAATGAGTTGATGGAGGTACTCGAGTAAAGTAGTAAATGACCTTTTTAGTGAAGTATTAATTATCCTTTATGGACACATATAAAGTTTTTTAAAGATTTGAGGTAGTATTCCAATATTGAGACATTTAAATACATGAAAGTCTAAAAGTTTAAGAGAAATTTTACTCTACCATAAATGAGAAAAGTACTTATCTCCATTTTATAAATTTTATATATTTTGATTAATAATAAGAATAATTTATATTTATTCTTAAATTTATAATTATAATATTTTAAAAATTTATCAAAGTTATATAAATCTTTAGTATTTTAATAGGGTAACATTTATCTTTAATCATTCGAATAATCTTGGAAGACCAGTAAAGTTAATATGAAAGTCATCATGGCCAATAGATAATATCCATCTTCGTCTTACTATTACCCATGTTAAAATTTGTGTGGTTGTTAGTGTGTTTGTGTTGGGACCAACATTTTGTAGGCTAGATTATTCACACTCCCCCTCTGAAATCTCATCCTACATACTACCAAGAAGATCAAATATCAATGAAGGTGGAAGGTGGCTTATCTCAATTTTTGACGCATTAATGTCCAGCTTTGTGTATACTTTTTATTATATATGCGATAAAGTTGCAACCATCTATTCCTTAAAGCCATAAAGAGATCATAGGTTGTGAATTAGGGTCAAGATTCGTAACAGCTCATAGATGCAAGGAATACAGTTATAAGCTGTTTTCAGCTTCCTATTCCTGCAACCTGCGAGTCGAACACGTTTTGTATTCTTCACAAATTCTGACACTTTAAAAGTAGTAGGCATGATTATGACACTACAAAAGTAGTTAAACTTTTGTGGTGATCTATGTGCTGTGTGCTGTAATCTTGAGAGTGCTGTCTCTGTTATTCATCGCTATTGGTTGATTGATAGTTAGATTCTTCCTTCCGTTGTTTGACAACTTTTTCAATACTGCTTCACAGAAACACAGCTCAGTGCTTGCAAAATATTTTGTTGTTATCAGCGAAGAAAATGTTAGTCTTTGTCTTTAAATTTGGCGAGCATTCCAAGATCATAGACAGCGCCCACCAGGTGATCAAGCCTCGCCATAAACTCCATGAGCAACGATGCAAAGGTCCACAGTGCTAGAGCGCTAGCAATCTCACTAGCCCTCGTTTTGTCTACTCCCCCTTCTACCTCTCCTCCTCCATCTTCTTCTGAATCATGAAATTCAATTGGCTTTTTCATTGCAGTTTCACAGTTCGATTCCACATCATTCTGGTCGTTGGGTGATGATAGTGGGTTGTCAAGGGGAGAATCATGGCTGAGTTCAAGAGAAATTATAATTCCGGGCTTGAAATTGCGTAGGAGATAGGACTGTTCTTCAATCTTGCTTTGAAGGCGCTCTGCGGTTGAGTGCACTTTTTGCAGAACCAATTTGGGTATGTTGGGCTGCTGCATAATGTTGATATTTCTTCCCAGTTCTCTAACCAGCGCTGAGGCCTCCTTGCTAGCCTCCAGGAGCTCGCTTTCAAAAGCCTTCCTTAGATTGCAGGGTGCCTGCATCACAACCACTCCAATCTCATTAGAGGAACACATAATTTATGATTGTCCTTAAACGTTCTCCTGCTTATGGAATAGATGTTGATAGATGTTGTAATGTGATGTAATCACAACATTTGTGAAATAAAAATAAAATAAAATATTTTAATTTAGATTCATTATTCACTATTTTAACTTTGGATTTGTAAGTGTTAATTCTAGATCTATAAGTGTTAAGTGTCAAATATCAAGAGATCAAAAAAATAAGTTTGCACTAAACTATTTTAATCTAGATTTATTATTCACTATCTTAAGGATCTATAAGTGTTAAGTGTCAAATATCAAGAGATCAAAAAATAAGTTTGCACTAAACTATTTTAATCTAGATTCATTATTCACTATCTTAACTCTATCTTAACTCTGGATCTATAAGTGTTAAGTGTTAAGTGTCAAATATCAAGAGATCAAAAAATAAGTTTGCACTTTGAAAAATTGATCCCTTTTCACATATCAATCAAGAGAGTTTTTCACATATTTTCACAGAGAGTTTTTCACATATCAAAGAGTTAATCAAGAGAGTTTGTCACATATCAAAGAGTTAAGATGGATCTTCTTCACATATCAATCAAGAATTATTCACATATCAATCAAGAATTAAGAGGTTAAGATGAAAGAATCAATCAAGATTTTTTCACATATCAAAGAGTTAAGATGGATCTTCTTCACATATCACATATCAGTTAAGAATTAAGAGGTTCACATATCAATCAAGAATTAAGAGGTTAAGATGAAAGAATTGATCATTTTTCAGAGTTTTTCACATATCAATCAAGAGTTAAGATGGATCTTCTTCACATATCAATCAAGAATGAATTAAGAGTTAAGATGGATCTTCTTCACATATCAATCAATAATTAAGAAAGTTAAAATGGATCTTCTTCACATATCAATCAAGAATTAAAAGTTAAGATGGATCTTCTTCACATATCAATCAATAATTAAGAGAGTTAAGATGTATCTTCTTCACATATCAATCAATAATTAAGAGAGTTAAGATGGATCTTCTTCACATATCACGCAATAATTAAGAGAGTTAAGATAGATCTTCTTCACATATCAATCAAGAATTAAGAGTTAAGATCGATCTTCTTCGCATTTCAATCCAGAATTCTTCCCATATCAATAAGTATCAAGATGGATCTGGATCTAAGCTAGTACAAGAATTTAAGCTAGTACAATGGATCTAGACTAGTTTGTAATAGCCCAAAATAATATAAATAATATAATAATGGCCCAAAATAATATAAATAGAATAAGTGGAAGATTAGAATAAATAGAATAAATAATATAAATAGAATAAGTGAAGATCAACCAAGATAAGTGAAGATCAACCAAGATGGATCTGGGCAGGGCTGGTTTGTACTGGTCTAGATAGATGATCTAAGCTGGTTTGTACTGGTCTAGATAGATAATGTAAGATAATGTAAATATAAATAATGTAAGATAATGTAAATATAAATAATGTAAGATAATGTAAATATAATAACTTAAATAGAAGATTTTATCCACCAAATAAATAAAGTTGAAAAAACCATGGGTTAGAATTCCAATATTTTTATATATGAATGAGAGAGAGAGATTATATCAGATAAAAATAGATGATACCATAGATATATACTAATATGATACAGATAGATTTATATCCAAATATATCCAAATAAATCCAGAAATTAATAGTCCGAGAGTTTGGAATGGTAAAGGAGTTGTTTGTTGTAAAATTGATGAAATTAGGTGATCCTAGATATATACCTGTATTTCAGAGTGAAGGCAACCATGGAGGGCCAGAACTTCGAATGCGCAATGACGGAGTACTGCACCCACCTTCACATATTGCGACCATGGATAGAAGAAATGCCTGAATCTCCCATGAGGAGGTTCCCACTTGGCAAAGCTGGCCTGGAAACAACACACCCATATGAAAGCATATTATGATTTGGAGACTGAAAGACCGAAGGTCATGTAATTATGACTCACAAAGTGTGAAAAAAATAGAGATTTCAATATTTGTAATGTTCAAGGATAGTAGTAAGGATATGGGTTACCATTGATTGTTCTTTTGATGAAGATTCCAATGTTGACTTGCATCTCTGGAATGCAGGCTGTCCTTCATAGTCATCCATTGCTGCAGTGTCTTGTAAATATTCCTTCACACATTCTACAGCTAGGGAGTTATTCAATATCTAAGGTGGAAATTTTGACCGTTCTTTTACAGAGAACAGATTTGAAATTGCTAAGGCGGTTCGTTTAAATTTGATTCAGTCAAGTTACTAAAAATAAATTTGGGGTTTAGGTTTATGAGAATTAATAGTTTTGCTAAGTATTCATCTCTAACATAACCAATGTAACCTATTTAAAATTGGAAAGACTCCAATTAACAAGACTCCAATTAACTTGATCTTGATCTTGGTATCTTATAATTTATATTATTGTCTGATAAATGTATATTACAGAATAGAATATTGAGACTTATATCCCATAACGGATGATTTTTTAATAATCAATATGTTTTATATAAAATGAGTAAATGTTATAATCCTTAATAACCAATATAGATTGTTTTGGATTTACATACCTTCCAGTAAGTTTGCAACGTCCTCAAAGTTCTTAACGATTTGCTTGTGAAGTTGTTCTCCTGCCCAGCAGGGGAAGACGGTGGCGCATACTACCATGGTGACAGCACCTCCTATTAATATAGAAAAAAGTCGTTCCATCGTTGTATGTAGAGGATTTCCTACTCTGTAGGCCGAAATTATAATGAGGGAGAAAGTGAATAGAACCACTCTGAAACTGTATTCATATTCTTTCAAAGACGGCCATAGTTTCATGAAGGAAGTCATGACACCTGCAAAGTAATCACGCCAGAGATTCATTTTCCAAAGCATTTAATTCTGAGACAGTCTCTGCAACTGCACTACATTAATGTGTATTCAAACAGGTAGTACCAACTACAAAGATACTGAAGCCAATGATGACAGGTTGTGCCACTTTCCCAGCTGATAAAGACAGCTGTGAAATTGATAGAGCCAAAACTCCAGCTGCAATGCTCCCCAGAGCCCGGTTGAAGCCCTTGCTAAAGGTGGCACCTGTTTCATGTTAATAATTTTAATATTAAGGTAGCTGCATCTAATAAATAAAACACTAGTTACTAATATATCTTTTATCTTATTATTATCCCTAGAAGGGTATTATAATATCCATTTTAATTTAGGCCCATCTTCAATCTAGATATAACAAAATCAAGAGGGATCAAACCCATTAGCGCAAATAATGAAAACAATTTACATTTCAAACCCATAGTGCAAATACTGAAAACAATTTACACTTGAATTGATTTCCAAAATTGACACTTCAATTTTATCTCTTCATGCTTAATAAACCCATTAGTGCAAATAATGAAAACAATTTACACTTCAATTTATTTCAAAAATTGACACTTCCCATTGATATCTTCATGCTTAATAAATCCATAGATCAGACATGAAAATGAATTCAAACCCATTCACTCATTCTTCTTTCAACCAGATCATTAATCAGAATTGTTTCACAGACCTACAGTATGCTCAAACACAACTGCTACAGTGATGATCACCCATACTGCATTCGTTCCAAAGGCATCGTATGGTTTCCTGAAGAGAACCAACAGAGAAGATAATGTAATTGCAACTCCCACTTTTAAAGGGAAAGTCACTCTGCTTGGATCCTCCTTGCAGAATTCCCACAATTTTGTGCATAATCTCTGCATGACTTTCACAATAATGAGGACTTCTCTGCTGGTCTTGGTGCTGAGACAATCCTCAGAGTGTAAACCAGATAAGTCCTCAGACATTTCAATATATTGCCTTAATTCCTGCCAGATTTTAACGAAAATGGTCAGACTGTAAAAAAAAATCATCCCACAATTTTTTTATATCATCCAGTCAATCCAATCATAATCTCAATAACCTAAAAGGCACTCTAATATTACAAACCAACAAAATCTTATAACACACACTTGAGAAGCTTGTACTTATATCAATTGAAATCCAATGTTATCTGAAAGAATTATGGAAAATCCACTACAATTTTGCAAGCCAACAAAATCTTATTATTAAGAAATTTATAAGTCTTGTACATATATCTACTAAAACCCAAAACCCAATGTGATCTGAAAATATGATAGAGCCAACAAATGCTTATAACAAATTTATAATTCTTGTACATATATCTACTAAAACCCAATTCCCATTGTGATCTGAAAATATGATAAGATCTAATAAAAATAAACAATATATATAAAGAGCTTGAAATAATACCTGTGATACAGAAAGATGAAAGGATGAGTAGAGTGTTTGTAAAAGCTTAAAAAAATACCAAGTCCTACAATTGCAATTTGAGTTGGGGCAGGATGCAATTTATGTCCTTAGAAAACATCGATTCTACCCACGTCAGGACTCGAAACTGATGAAGATGGAGATGCTTATGCTGTGAAGCTATAATTAATGATAGGATTAGGATTCTGGTAAGAATCTGTTCTTTCAAATCAATAGTTTCCACCTTTATACTTTCTGTTGAGGAACTTGGTTTCTCATGGATGTCTCTCTCAGAAAGATGGGAACTTATTCTAGGATTTAGCACTGACTTAAACTTTGCTCTTATTAAAGTTATCAAATGCCCATGTTGTGTGCAGGCATGCCAATTAGAAATAAGATTGAAGGCCAGCAAAATAAGAGTGAAAGTAAAATTAGTGCATTACATTCTGATGCCTTATTCGACCAGTATTGCCCAAGCTTCAGTTGGATCATCCATAAGTTATATTTGGACTTGGCATCTCAAAAGATTGCCAAATATGAAGCACAAAGTGTATATGGAATGCTACTTCCCTGTTAACAACAACACTAGACTTTTTATATTCTTGAAAGATCAGAACCTTATATCTTGACACATAAAAGGAAAGTCATATGGAAAAGTATTGATACTGAAATAGTAAATGAATGGATTGAGTTGATAATGCATTGAGTTTATTTTATCATGACGCATAAAAAGCAAAGCACAGGGATATATATTGATATGAAATACTAAATGAGTGTATTGGATTTTTTTAAAGTAAAACATAGCATAAAGTTTTTATCATATGGAGAGGTATTGATCTTAGAAATATCAAATTTATTGAAATTCTAAAGTAAAATAGAAACATCAACTTTATTCATATCAATTATTTGAGTTCATATATATGGTAGATTTTGTTATTTAGGAGTAAAATAGATATAAAAGTGATATATAAATGCAAATTTGACTAGTTATTGATTTCATTAAAATTAACTTTAATGACTTTGTTGCCACAAAATCTGCAATCAATATAAAAATACAAATCTCACCATAAAGATACCATATAAATTACAAATTTCTCTGATAGCTCATTTAATTAAAGTTTAAAAGGAATGTCTCATGCTTTTAGTGCAAGCACGGGGATTCAAAGCCATTCCTAGAACCTGATTCTTACTGTTATACGAAGCAAGCCCTTCACATCGAAATGGGTTTTTAGCTTTTGTTGAGATATTTTTCAAATTTCAAATGGCCTTTGTAGTTGGTTCTGTTTCATATCTTAGGCCCAAAAGTGACAGTGCTTTATGCTGTCATGAATTATATAAGTTAGCGTATTCGTATTGTTAAAAGAGTTAAAACTTAGGTTATGATACCAAGTTGTAAAACGCTGGTCTTTTTCAAACATATCTGCCAAAAAAAGTCTTTTGTTCTTGGGGTTAGTTTTCATTGATAGGGTGGTTTCAATCTTTGCATGGTTGATTGAGCAATTGGAGCTTTGATGGCCCTGGGAGAGGGCTGTTCTAGGCTATGTCGGTAATAGTTTGCGCAGTAGTCTATAACGCGACTTTTTGAAAGCTTTTCCGGCGGATTTTTCCGGTCAAAATCCGACAGCAATTCATTGGAATCCCAAGTTTGATAGCTAGTTTCTGCACAATCAATGGCTCCCAGGGGTTTTCCAGGGTGCTGAATCCAAATATGCAGTTAAAAAACCATTTTAACTGCTAAAAATCAAGATTTAACCTCATTTCTTCCGCCGGATTCCGTCACCGGAATCTCCAAAAAGTCGCATTATAGACAACTCCATAGTTTGCTGTCATTGGGAAGCTAGTCATTTTATTCTTTGATTTAAATATTATTCTTCAAATCCTTGGTAGCCCTCTTTTTATGCATTGTATTGGGAATATTATATGCTTCAATGTAAAAATGTTCTGATGATTCATGTCAAAATGGGATTGTTCAAAATGTTAACTGGGGCGTAAGAAAATTACTTTTAATATAACATCTATATGTAAAGATTTTTTAATATAACATTTATACGTAATCATATCCATGAAGATGGGACCATTCCCATTATCAGACTGCAATGTGGATACCTGTTGTGAGTCATTAGAGTGAGAGTTTGCTGCGAGGAAGCTCTCAAAACCATCCACCTTAATCCACCATCGATGCTCATAATGGGCTGCATGAGTACCCTGTGTGTGACAATGGAGAATTCATGTGGAAACCGAACTCAAAGGATTACACACACCACTGTGTAATAAAGCCTCTCGTGCCAACCAGCGTTGGGAATCGAAGTATCGAGATGGTTATTAATATTTTTTTTAAGAAAAAAGAAAAGACGATTCCTATTATATTAATAGGACAGATAGTAGATTTGGCATAGTTTTTGAGTCCGGTCTACATCATCAACGAAAAATCACAACAAAAAGAGTTTTTTTTTTATCTTTTCCTATCTTTACAATATCTATATCTTTTGTTTTCTAGAGTTCTATAATCTAGGATCTTTTCTCCATAGTCCATAATTAAAAAAAAAAAAAAAAATATCATGTTTGCAATAATTTTTGTTGCATGCAATCCAGGTTATATTCAACATACTTTCTTCTATCTTTTTGAAAAGTTAATGCAACCCATATTTGTCTTGACACTTTGCTCGAATATATAGAAGAAAAACTTCCCTGGTGCCTTGTCAATTCCTCTTTTTGATAATAAATCCGCTGTCCATCTCCCTATATATGTGATCAAAATTGGTGTGGTGGAAAGTACATACCAATGTGATGATGCGCTTCATTCAGTTGTTTAATATAGGAGGATTGAAGTGATTATGGCCTTTGACCTAGTGAATGATTCCTTTAGAGTCCCCATAGATCTGTATGCTTTCCAATCCCAGTGATTTCACTGGGATCAACACACCCCACCTTGCAACAATATCTGCCTTGCTATTCGTGCCTTGGCCCCTTTCCCACCAAAAGTGATAGCAGTTACCCGACTCTATGACAATGTATGCCCCGCAACCACATTTCTATTGGAGTCACGAACAACGCACCCCACCTTGCAACAATCTCTGCCTTGTTATTCGTGCCTTGGCCCCTTTCCCACCAAAAGTGATAGTAGTTACCTGACTCTATGACAATGTATGCCCCACAACGACAATTCTGTTGGAGTCACAATTGCCGTTACACCAAAACCCGCAGGTGTTATTAAACAAACACATCGCTAGATTTAAGCACATGCCACGAAACACACAGGAGCATTGGATCAACACCGCCATTAATGGGGAGCGCAACAATCTCTCCCCTCAACGCGAGTAAGGTGTGTTTCGAACTTGAGACCTTTGGCTCTGATACCACTTGTTGGAGTCACGATCGTCGTTACAGCAAAACCCGCAGGTGTTAGTAAACAGACACATCGCTAGATTTAAGCACATGCCATGAAACACACGAGAGCGTTGGATCAACACCGCCATTAACGGGTAATGCAACAAATTCCTCCTACAACTTGCACCATCGAAGAAACCCACAAGAAATTTATGCCAAATGTCTTTTCTTATGATAATTCTGTGGTTGCTATCAATTTTGGTAGATCCAAACTCCTTGAAGTATGAAGCTATTTTAATGACATCCTCCCTTATTACCGGATATTTATTCTAAAAAATAAGTGCATTCCTACTACCCCATATGTCCCAAATGAGATAAAGTGGAAGAAATCTATATTTTCCATAAATTTTGAACCATTTCCTTAAACAACTCCTTAATGATGGAAATTTTTGTAGTTGAACGTTACCAAAAGTGTCCAATACCCCCTCCCAAACCACCTTCGCACATGGGCAATGTAAAAATAAATGAACATTATCTTCATTACAACTCATGCATAAGACACAGATCCCCGAGCATGTGTGTCCTCTATTCTGTAAGTTATTCCAGGTTAATAATCTGCCAATGATAGCCAACCAACATAAACATTTAATCTTGTTGGGGAATCCATGTAGGACCCTGGATCCCCTTCTCCACCCTTGGAATTCAGTTATATATTTCTTTTACCAATGGTTGCCCCTTTTTTAGGTAGTCCCCCCATGTCATATGGTCCTCCTTGTCATTAAGTGAGATACTTGCATTTCTCAAATTAACAATATATACATCCCATTAGCAATAATAACCATGTGAGATGGTTATTAATACTATAATGAGTTTTCTTGATCATATTAATTACCCTATTAGATGGCTTGTATTTCCCCCAACAATGGGGTTATAAAGTTCAATCTAGATCTATTTTAACTTTGGATTTAACTAGTGTCGAGAGGGATCAAATATCTTTTCTCTTTAAAAGAGGTAGATATCTCAAGAGATTTGTTCCCCCGTGGGGTTATAAAGTTCAACCTAGATCTAACTTAACTCTGAATTTAAAATGTGTATAGAGGGATCAAATATATTTTCTCTTTAAACGAGGTTTATATCTCAAGAGATTTGATCCCTTTGCTAGTTAGGTAGATCCAAAGTTGAGATGAATCTACGTTGATATAATAATAAATTGTAAAACACCTCTTAACACAACCAATTTTGCACAAATAATTAAACCAACCCCTTTAAAAAATACTAATTCCAGAGTAATTAAAATTTTCATTATATATGTTTATATTTTATATTTACCTTTTCACATTTACATAATACAATTATAAAATTACCATATAAATGATCAAATAACAAATAACATCCCAATAAAATAAATAATAGATCACATTGAAAGAAATAATAGATATCCACATATATTATTAGCATTTACTAAAATAATGTTAGTGTATATACAATACATCCTTCCATTCAGTGATTAATTGCATAAGTTGTACATAAATTGGAACAACTCTATATTTTTTGTGTTTATTGAAATTTAGTAACTTTTCACATACTTCAACTAGCTTGTTAGTTTCTTTTCTCACTTCCCAGTTAATGTTGTAAATTTACAAGTTGAAAGTTTTTCAAAAATCATCGAAAATTCAAGAATCAGTAAGATATAGAATATTGATGCTAAATGTTTTGTGAGTTTCACATTTGCATAAAAAATATATTATTAATTTGTAAAAAACATTAAATAAAATGAAATATAGTAGAAAATTTGTGCCTTGGGTAAAGTATTGGAATTCCATACTTCAACCAAATGAAACAACTCAACTAAGGTAAAAAAACAAAAGAAGTAAGTTTCAAATAAATTATTAATCTGAAGATGACATTAAATAAAAGATAGTAGAAATTTTTTATCTAAAGTGATTTTTCTCATAAATTTTGATGCTTGATGATATTAATAAACACATAATATTTTATAATATTATATATGTTTATATTTTTTTGACTAAATCCACATTAAAAATATTAAATTTTAAAAATATCTATACTTACACATCTTCTCTTTATACTAAAATGTAAAACACTTTTAATACAATAAATAAAAATAAATAAATAAATTTTATTTATTTATTTTTATTTTTTTTTTATCTATCATAAATTGAAAAATAATAAATAAAATAACCTTATTCTTGCAAAATTTTTAGTTCAGATCCTGTGGCAATCCTTTTAAGAATGATAATGTTTTGGAAGAGAATTGGGTGGTTATATCGATGACTGAGTTAAAAGATGAGGGATTGGGCTTGCTCCTAATGAAGATTTAGGTTTTTTTTCCAGATTTTGAAATTTTTTTATATCTTTTCTCATTGTCTTTTAATTTTGTTA
Organism: Pinus taeda; assembly: GCA_000404065.3. Lineage (NCBI taxonomy): Eukaryota > Viridiplantae > Streptophyta > Pinopsida > Pinales > Pinaceae > Pinus > Pinus taeda. The sequence goes on along the minus strand of APFE030121604.1, from coordinate 25,031 downwards.
CCAAAATTAATTTTTTATTAAATTGATATTTTTAAAATTATTTTAGGTTATTTATTTTTGATTTTTTAATATATTATATATATATATATATAAATATATATAATACACATTTTTAAAACATTTTTGTTCATTTTATTTCTTATTTACTATTATATTTGTTCTTTATCTATCACAAATATTTCCTTATACCTTGTACTCTAAGCATGGAGCTATATGCCTTAGTACCCAAAGCATAGAGGTATAAGTTTAATGCTATTCCAAGCGTGGAGTTATATTCCTGAGTACCCTAAGCATTGAATTATGAGTGTTTTATTGTCAACTTTTTGATTATGATTATATACTTAAAATTGAACACACAAAATAATTATTCATATGTTTTATTATTACACAATATGATATTTTTATACATGAAATTAGATTTAATATAGGTTGATTATTTTAGTTAAACAATTTAGTTAGTTGAGAAAATATCTCAATTATGCCTTAAACTAAGAGCTATTTACAACATCCAACTCATGTAAAGGTCAAAATAACCAATATATTCTATAATGAGGAATATCACATACTAAGCACAACACAATTAGGAGTTAATATCTCTAACAATCTCCCTTAATGAACACTTGTTTTGATCTTCTTTTTCTAGTTGTGTCTTCATCAACATCCTTATCCATTTTGAAATCTTGTAACTTGAGCTCCATCATAACTATCCATATTGAGCTATACTTTCACTTGAACCCTTGAAGCTACAATTGCTTCAGACTACTAAATTAATTTTGTCTTTGTAATGATTAAATACTAGCCATTTTATTGACGTACTTCCATCTACCAAGATACATGGCCAACCATTGTATTCGTCGATTATTTAATAAAATAGTCTAGATACTGAATGTATCCAGAGTCAACCTTACAACTTGACCTCCATTTATCATTACGGAAATTTTGAGGTATAAAATGAGCTTCCTAAGGAAAATAATAAAATAAGAGTTAAAATAATAAAATAAGACTTTTGAAATTTAAAAAAAAAGAAAGAGAACTATTTTATTATTTTTGTATTTGGGACTTATCTCCTTGTAGGTTCACTCAAATTTCAAGAGTAAACACATGCTGGATGTAGAATTCCCCTAATGATTCATCATCATTTATTTATTCCTTTTACTAATATAAATGTCTAGGAACACATTAATGAATCCATCCATATTTCTCAATGTATCTGTGATCATTGTTATCGTGGAGGAGAAATACACTTATGAAATAAGTTGTAGATAATTAAGATAAAAAGGAAAATATAAGTGCAATGGATCTCACCATAAGACTCTTCCACCCCTCTCATTTTTTAAAGTTGCTTATTGACCCTGGTTCACGGACACTGAAGAACTAGTATATAGAAATTATACAGTTACATGGATAGATAAATTTCACATTTCAATTAAACTCAATATCTATATCATGGATGTGTAATGTGGAGTTTCAAACTCGACACTAATTAATAACAAGTACAATTCTTAATTGACCCTACTGCAAAAATTCAAAATGAAATAATCCTTAACACAAGGCATAAAGTTTTTGTGGTGGCTTGCATTCCAAGATATTATAAAATACATATAATAGAATATGAGATAGTTGAAACAAGATACATACAATAAAAATTAACCCGACATTATAGAGTTGATCTTATGTTTAATAGAAAATATTATCCCAATTACTATCAAGACTGTGTTAAAAAAAATGATCAGAACATCTGCAATCAACTGACCCAAAAAGAAATCCTTCCTACAAGTGATGAAGTGAAATGCAGTGGAAAATACAAAACCCAGAGCTCCAAGAGATGTTGGATCTACTTTGAACATAAATGGAAAACACTACATGATTCATCTGCGACATCAACTTCTCACACATATGTGAATTGATCCATTCTTTTGCAACTCCACATGTTTCCATACTGCCAATCACAATGTAATACAATCCTAGTCAACACTGATAAATGACGATACATAAAATAGTCCCACATTTCAACAAACTCACCACACAAAATTGTTTACATATCTATACTAATATAAAATACATTTACAAATTAATTTCACGACCCTCTTCTGATACCAATTTAGAAATATTGCACACAAAAAACTGTTTGTATATTTTATTATTAGGCACAATCTTATATATTTATACATGAAACTAGGCTTAAGATAGATTGGTTATCTTAGCCACTCAATCTAGTTAGTTGAGAAAATATCTCAACCACACCTAAAACTGGGAGCTAACTACAACTTCCAACTTACATAAAGATTATAATGACTAATATATTCTATGATGAGGATTATCACATATTAAACATGAGTCAAGCAAGAGTCAATATCTCCAACATATGTACTTATGACTCTCTTGCATTGTAATGATTCTTTATGCTTATTCTTATTAGTAATTCTCATTTTACAAAAACAATAAAAAAATGACATATTAATATAGTCTAAAATTGAGAAGAGGTGGTAATTTATTTAAATTGGAACTTTTAAATTTTTATATTTATAAATAAATAATGCTTGTGATATTTTAATTATATTTGCATATATGGGGAATGAGAAACCATGCTATTAATCATCTTAGATTCATCTTAATTCAGGATCTACCAAGCACTCAGAGGAATCACATCTCTTTTCACTTTAAAAGTGGTTTTGCATCTCAAGAGATTTGATCCTTCTCAACGCTTGGTAGATTTGGAGTTAAGATCATCTAAGCTAGTTTTATTATTAATTATAATTATAAATATAGTTATTAATTATGATTTTTTATTAATTTTATTTTTTGTTTATAGTTTAATGTAATTTGACCAAGTCAAATTTTTTTATTGATAATTATCTTATTAATTTTTTTATTTTATTTTATTTTGACAAAGTCAAAATGTTTACAGGATATTCCAACATCTCTACCATACTGAACCGAAGAGTGCCTCTGAATGCAATTACTTTTAACTTTTTATTAATTTTTAATTGAGCCGACATGTAAATGCTTACAAACATTTACATACAACATCTCGCCATACCATTTTGCTTTTAGATTGAGTTTAAAAAACGTTATAAAATAAAATATTTTGATTTTGAAATGAGTTAATGACTTAGATATTGCAATAAAGCATATTTATAAGTTAATAATATCCATGATAAAATGGGAGGAATATCCATGGTTAAGAATCTTGTTAAATTGTAAGTATTAAGTTTTTATGTGCTTATCAATTAAATTTAAATATAGTTACCAAATCATTATTTTAATTTATATGGTGAAATAGATCTTAATTTATAACTACTAACCCCTAACCTTGCTACAACATCTCCCCATACATTTTTGCTTTTATATATATATTTTTTGGTTCGATAGGTGAGACATGTGGTGGGGGGCGAGGGGGAGGGTGGCGGTTGGATTGAAATTTTGATCACTTCGATACACAAGGGCTTGCAACATGCTTTTGCCTACACCGGCATTATGCTTTTAAATTTAGGCTTAAAAATGTTATTAAATTAAATTAAAATAAAATATTTATAAAATATCTTGATTTTGAAATGAATTATGGTTTTTGGGCATGTGGTATTGATAAACCATGGTATTGGCCCAGGGAATTGTGAAAAAGCCTATTTAGAAGTTAATAATATCCATGGTAAAGTGAGGGTGAATATTCATGGTTAAAAATCTTGTATAATATCAATGATAAAATGGAGTTCTTGTTATATTGTAAGTGTATTGTAAATATTAAATTTTTTATGTGGTTATTAATTAAATTTATATATGGTTACAAAATCATTATTTTAATTTGTATGGTAAGACAAATCTTAATTTATAACTACTATTTAAGAATTACATCTAACACCTACACATCTCTCTTATACTGAGCAATAGAGCATCTCTAGACACAATAATTTTTAGTATTATAATTTGAGAATTGTTAAAATGAAAATATTTGATTATATTGTGTGCATTTGAATTTAAAATTTCGATACATTGTTTCAATTGTGAATTTTATGTATTTATTTAGAAAAATACAATCTAGGGTTACATGAAAAGGTTTAGTGAATGTCGCTATAATAAAAAATCATTTTGTTGTTAAATTACTTGCTTCGAATATTATTATGAGTGATTTATATAGATTTTACATGAATAATATATGTCAAAGTGTTTTTTTTTAAAATGAGGTTGGGTCATAAACATAAAAAGAATTGCAATGATACCCATATCTAGAATTGCAATGATACCCAGACACATTTCAATTTGAAAATGGTATCTACTTTTCTCATCATTTTATTTTCCATAACACATTGTTTTTTTAAACACCTACAACATTTCCCATTGTGAATATCTCACAAAAAGATACAAACAAAATTAAAAATAAAAAAATATAAGTACATTTTATAATGCGGGAAGTGTGATTACTCAACGCACCCTCCTTCACTTCATACTACTTGGCTTTCTCTGTAGAGTTAGTTACTCCATTTTGTTGATGTTGGACTATTCTGTGATTTCTTCCCATTGATTTCAAGGAATTTATATATCATCTTGCACCCCTCCCACATGTATTTATAGGTGAAAAAATTGCTCCCTTAGCCCTTTTACTTTGACTTACACTTCATTGATGGGATGATATTTTTTTAATGTAGAGTGCATTTTTTTTGGCTATGGGATCCTTTGAGACTCTCATTGACTAGTTCTTTTGTACAAATAATTTCACTAATCTCCTTTCTTCATGTAATATTTCTTTGGCATTTAGTGACATAGCGTTGGACTTTGAAAATGTCTCTCTCCTTTTTGGAACAACAGATTTAGGATTCCACGGGTATTATTGTTAAAATGAGGATGACATGTGTTGAATAGAGAGTTATGAGAAAAAAGAGGTGGTATGAGTATAGACCATACAATGGAAATATATTTGAAGTACACATTGAGGCATTATTTTGCCCCAAGTTAACATACTTAGGGATCCTCCTCCTCTTTCACTCCTTTTTCTATTTTTATTAGCTTCATTATTGGATGTGCATTTCTTGAATCATTTTTTGTTTAATATTTGATGATGCTTTTGTACTTTAGTGTTTGATATATGAATATCTTATTACTTGTGTGGATTTTGAGAGTATTAATATGTTGCTTTTTTCTTATGATTCGAATGCAACTTTGCTACACTTTGTGTCATGCTTCATGATCTTGCTTGGTTTTATATAATGACACAATTGTTTCTTGCACACAATTTTGATTTGATTTAGTTTTGCATTCCTTGGTTTAATCTTATTATGCTTGTGTTCTTTTTCTTGCATGATATTTTCCTTAGCTCATTTGCACATTTGATTGATTATTGGCTTAAATGATTTTATGGTTTAACATGCTTCATTTCTTACTATTGTGTAGGTTGCGTCACCTCATCCATAGGGGATTGATAATGTAAAAACAACTTAGAACTAATAATCCCTCAATAAAAGCTTCATAGGATAAGTATTAAACTAACAAACATGGAAATGAACAAGTGGCATGTGCACAAACAAAAATGGTGCAATGACATGCAAATGAGATATGAATGGTGCATTGGAACATGTTGGATTGATGTCAAAATGATTCCAATGCCAATTTCCAAATAACCATAGTTAGATGTCCCACATATTTGTGTCATGAGGGTCATGGTTTTTTCATAGGAAACATAATGACAAGCATGGAAAGAATGGTATGCAAAATAGAGAGGATAAGGAATGGTTCATCCCAAGCACATGAGTATGGATTCCAACCTTATATAAGCTTATCATATGCATTCCTTATAATTGGAAAAGTTTTAGTTAAGTTATGGAGTGAGCTAGTGTATTTGGAAGTGTTTTCTTCATAAGAGCATTTCACATAGGCCACCTTCATGATTAATAGTTAGTATAATGCATGATTATTACGTAAACTAGACTCAGGGAAAGAGTCAAAGTTGATTGGGTCATTAGTGGGGGTTTTGGGCCCTTGGTATTTTGGTTTCCCATGGTAATTTTCCCGTGGAATTCATGTAATCTTTAAAAGGATGGGAATAATTCATTGCAATGTAGGCTAGGGAGGTGAGCGGTGAAGTCTCACTTGACTAGATTGGCTAGGGTTTTGGCCAAGGACTAATGGAATTCCATTAGGTTGGTTTTTTTTCTTAGAGTTGGGGTTTTCCTAGGGTAAAAACCATGCACATATTGTGAATGTTTGAATTTTTGCTAGTTGTGTTATATATTTCATGCAACTATTTTTATTCTCTCTAGTAAAATTCTACTTCTAGTATTAGAGGTAGATGTTGAATTCAAAGGGATGCTTATGTTTCCAATGGTTACATTAGCTTGGTGAATGGAGAGATTTGATCATAACATGGCTGATTTGAAGTGTGGAACGAAACACTGAGTTTGATATTTTGACACACTTTTAAATTTGTGGCAACACACAATAAGGTTGTATTTTTTGATGTTGAAAGACATGTAATATTCCCATTTTTGTTTCCCTTATGATATGGTCAGGATGGACTTCCAGGGTTGTTGATTTCCAGGTTATAAGAGTGAGATTTTGTCATTAGTGGGCTTATAGGGTTTTGGAGGTTTTTTATGCTTGCTATATTTTCTGATTAGGTTCAGTTCCAAATAGTTGATTCTTGGTTTTGTTGCATTATGCTAATTCTTGTAAAATGGGGATATTATTAGCATATTTTAATTAAATACACTAAAGGTGTCATTTGGGGAGCATTATTTGGAGAAACACCTTAGTGTAATAGCTCATTGGAACTAGAATGAAGAGATCTATAGGATGGGATGATGAAAAGTGATTTTCAATGACCGAAGATATCGTAGCGAGAAATTTATCATTTTCCAGGATTAGAAGTGACTAAAATAAAATAAAATAAAAAATAACTTAAATAAAATTAAAGTGAGAAGCATCTAGAATGGGAATAAAATAATAAAAATAAAAGTCCTTCTAGAAGGTTGAAGAGGGATCCATCAAGTTTTTAAAGTAGGGGGAAATCAAGTCAGTTGGACATCTTGTATTTGATATTTTCTCTTGGAGAGTTCTATTGAGAACTTGGGTTGCAAGTTTGAAGAGCCCTAGGATGAAAACCCTTGGGTTTTGTGTGTGTGTGTGTGTGTGTGTTGGACGAAATTCTAACTCAGTATTGTGGATATTTAGGCTAGAAATCTCATGGAGCTTCACCAATGTTAGTTATGAGTAGATCTGGAGCAGATATGTGGATTGGCGTGTGGATCACACAAATATCCAATTTGAGCTACATTTCCAGTTGCAGTTTTGGGAGGCCATAACCAGTATTGTAGCAACTTATTTGGAAGCCATCTCAACTATGTTATAGCTTAGCCATTGGTAGTTGTATTGGAATGTAATCTTATTCCAGTTAGTATAATAAATGTGAGTTTGTTGTCAATCCTCATGTTATTTGTAATTGCTTCATTTCTAGGTTTTTTTACTGCAAAATTCATTTGTTATGCTGCTAAGTTTATGGTGTCAATTGTGTGATTTTGATGGGGTTTAAGTTAAGGAATTTATTATGTAATTTTTAAAATAAAAATTCCTGCAAATTTGTCAAAATTATTTTCAAAATATTACACAGATCTGTTGGTATAGAGTGTATATATGAATATATCATATCTGAAGCTAGAGATAATTTTGGTAGAGATGAAGCACGAGATAAATGGTTGAATTTATGGGCCACTAGTTGTATTCAACCAATTGAGAGTGCAAGGTTTACATAATTGAGAGAGGAAGCTTATCATGTATAGATGAAGGACTATGAAACTGCGAGAATGCAATTTGAAGTTGAAAAGAGGTGGCATGAAGATGGATCTACTACTTGATGTAGATATGGAAATTGAGGTTTATGCAAGGTGTAAGAAAACCAGTTAGAAAATTCACTACAATCAAATTTCTCTTGTAGAAATTTCATCAAACATTTCATCAACATTTGGTTACAATTCCAATAAAAATAACACTTAGAAAATTGCATTCACTAAATAAATTCAATTTTGATGTTTATGAACAACAATACAAATGAAAAATTGTGAACTTATAAATCAAGAAATAACTCAAAAAATCACGAAATTTGTAAGAAAATTTGGACAAAAGTCCCTGGAAAAACCCGAGAGGGAAAACACGTTTGGTAGAGGGAGGATTTTATTAGTAGCTTCAACAATCAAAGCTTACACAATGAAATATAACCTAGCAATGAAATTACAGACTCATCTCAATTTCCAAGCCACAAAACAACCCCCAAATGAATTTTACGTCCTACCTCGAAGTGCATGCCCTCTACTATCCAAATTGTACATCTTGTACGAATTGTACAACCACCAAATTAGTGCCAAAACCACCTTGAAATGCATGCTTACAATCGGTGTTTAGTAAATCACCTCCTTAGAAAATCATGCCACTTCTCTACCTTGATTTTCATGCCTTTTGGCTATTGTACAAATTTCTTATTCTCAGTTGTACAGTCTACAAATATTTCTCACACTACCTTGGTATTCGTGCCAACACTCGTCTCTTGGAATTCATGCTACTTGAAAACTATACTTAGCAACTCGTCCTCGTTCCTTCAGCTCGATCTCTCTCCCTTCGCATGAGTCTCTCACTCAACAATTAGAATAGATTTTTTTCTTGGTATTCGTGGCACTATAAAGCCAAGAGAGGGTGTCCTTTGGCCTTCCACCTAGAATCCAAGATCAAGGGATGTGATTTAATATTGGGCCTTCTTGATCCAAAGGTTATTTTTTAATCTCTCATTGACATTAATAAAGTGACATTTTCTTATTAACTTTGTATCTCATAAAGTTAAATTAAACCCCAAGTCACTTTAGGAAAATTTCCCACGTGTTACCTCCAAGCCTATGTGGAAAACATTTTTCCAAGTTAACTTCTAACACTCCCTATTAGATAGAAAAGTGTTCTTTACCACTCCAATTTTGTCCTTGAAAAATACAAATTTTCCCTTCATAAGGGACTTCATGAGAATGTCCACAACTTGCTCATTAATGGAAATGTACATTAGCTTCACTAGTCCTCTCTTGACATGATATCAGATACAATAATATCTGATGTCAATATGTTTGGACTGATCATGAAATATTGGATTATCTGAGAGTTTAATGTAAGTACGGTTATCATAGTATATCATAGTGGTATCCAACTACTATCCAAACAAACTCACTAACAACTTGCGAAGCCATATGACTTCACAACTCACCTGAATAACTACCATGTTTCCTCCTTTGTAGAACTCATTAACACTAACTATTATTTCTAGTTGAGCCACGACACAACTACCAATCCCAAACTGAAACAACATCCAAAAGTTATCTTTTAATCCACTAAACTACCTTCCCAATATGAATCCGCGTAGCCAACTAGGTGGAATCCATCCCTTCGCACATAGTCCAATCCGTAGTCCATTTTCCCCTGCAACCCAATGCACTGTCCTAGGCTCCACTTGATACTAACTGAGAGTGTAAACAAAAAAATACAAGTTTGTCCTAGTGTTGACTAGATATATTGACGATCCAATGAGACGACGATATAATGTGGGGTCCACCAACTCTTCCTCAGAAGTGCTAAGATTTTGGAAGTTGGTCATCATCAATGTAGCCATAGCCCTACAACTCTCCATGCCTAATCTCCTCATAATATCAACTACATACTTTCTTTGTCCCAGAAAGATATGCCCATCCTCTTCCCACACCTCCATCCCCAAAAAATAGTGCATCACTCCAAGGTCCTTCATCTCATACTGTGAAGCAAGAACTTACTGGCAGGAAACTATTAGTATCTCCTCTCCTGTCATGAACAAGTCATATATGTATAATACAAGAATGAGGGGATCTATTCCAATACAAATTTAGTACATGTTTGGATTTTCCTCACTCTTTTTGAAACCAATCTGCAAGTAATTATCTATCTGTGAGTACTAGGCTCATGGATCTTACTTCCATCCATATAGTTCCTTCTTCAATCGACACACATGAGACTCTCTCCCATGAATCTCAAATCCCCGTGACTGCTTAATGTACACCTCCTTCAATAGAAGTCCATTAAAAAATGTAGTCTTCACATCCATCTAGTGGATCTTCCACCCCATCTCTATTGCAATGGAGATCAATGCTTTGATCGAAGTGTATCTAGAAACACATGTGAATGTAACATCATAATCAAATCCCTCCATTTGTGAAAATCATATTTCCACAAATCGTGCTTTGTACTTCTTTAAGCTACCATCCACAACATACTTGATCTGATACAACCACTTATAATTCACACTTGACTTCCCCTTTGATCTTGGTACCACCTCCCAAACATCATTCTTCATGATATAAGCATACCCTTCCACCATGGCATCTATCCAGACCTGCTGATCTAGTACATCATCATACGAAGAAGGATCTGTCTCTCAAATGATGCTCACCATATCCAAATAAATGCAAAATCTATCTCATGGTTTACTCTCCCTGACAACGCTCCTAAGACTCCCCACTAACTCCTTAGTTTCTTTCAAGAGATCCTATATCTTCTTGAATTTATTGCTTAATGGAGTGGAATAATTCTTCTTGTCCTCCTCATCTACCAAAGGTGTAGACAAAGACTAAATACTCAAATATGGTCCACTAATGCTTTGAGATGCTGAACTAGGTGTGCCAATACCTAGTGAATTGACAATTTGGGATCTAGTGAAAACTAAAATTGGTGTAAAACCAATTCTAGATGAAATTGTACCTCTTGAAATTTGTGACCATGTGGTTTGAGGAGCCTGTACCTGAGGTCCTTTCTGCTCTTTCTTCAAAAATCTTTGAAAGGCTCTATCTTCTCAAATCCCTCCTTAAAACAAGCTTCCTCAAGGAAGGGTATGTATATATAGTAAGCCTTTGAAGTCCTTCTATACCCAACACGTATAACATTTTCAACAATGGGTTCTATATTCTTCCTCTTCTTTAAAGGGACATGTGACCTACGAGGGCTTCATTCAATGAAGCTCTGACATATCACATGCATTCATGTCATACTAAACAATACCATTAATCTGACTACATGTTGGATAATACCTCTAACAATCACTTTATTTAACCGCCTACCAATATGAACCCAATATCACCTTCCTAATTTAAGAAACTCCTACTTTCACTAGATATTGTTGATATCCATTTTTTCATTAACATTTTTATACCCCTTTATATTTTTTCATTAACATTTTTATACGCCTTTATATTTTTTCATTAACTTTGAGCTCCATTTTTCATACACAATATATAAAATCCCTTTACCCCCTATTATGTGCTCAATATATTATGTCATTTTTTCCTCAATATATATCCCTCAATATGGATGAATCTGGTATGGTATTGCTACCCTAGTGAATCCCTCGTGATGTGACCATGCGAGGCACCCAAAGATCTGAAAGGGCCCAACCTCAAGCTTCTTTCTAGAGAAATACTTCTAAGGAGTTTTCCTCCCCAATGCACGATGAGGACTCCTGTTCTTAGCATATGTTGCGGTGTTACAAGCCTCAACCCAAAGAATGAATGATAAAATATGAATATGTAACACAGATCTAACTTCTCCCATAATGGCCTAGTTCTCCCTCTCAACAACCCCATTTTACTGCAGGTTTCAAGGATTTGTCAAATCTCTCTCAATTCCTTCCATCTCAGAAAACTCCTTGAGGGAAATATAGGTATACTTATCCCGATTATCTAACCTCAATGCATGAATCTTACTCTTTGTTTGGTTCTCCACAAGATATTTGAACACTTGGAACCACTTGAAGACCTACCCCTTGGTCTTCATGAAGTCCAGATCTTCCTAGAGAAGTAATCTATGCATGTAAAATATTACTTATAACCACCAAGAGAGACTGAAGACATTAGACCACATACATTAAAATGAACCAAATCAAATATATCTGCTATCATGCTATCACTAGTTGTAAAAATAGTCTTGGTGTACTTCTTGAGAGAAGACCCTCTTAACACATCCTCATGATCCATGCTGAACTCAGGAAATCCTATGACAATATCCCACACAATCCTAAGAGTTCCATGATGTAAATGAGCTATCCTCCTATGCCATAGCTCACATATATCTATGCTATTGTTGTTGCTATGAATGAAGGCATGGCTAGGATGAAACATGAGTCTATATAGCTTCCCCTATATGATCCAAAGCAATTTGGTTGAAGTGATGTTCAATCCATTAGGGTAGATGATTACTTGACCGTGTCTTAAAAACACCTCAAATCCCCTATCCTTTATGGCAGAAACTAAAATTAGGTTCTTCTTCAACCGAGGGACATACAAAACATCCCTCTCAAAAGAAACAATCCCATGCCTAAGTTCCCCAACTATGGTGTCATCTCCAAATACCACCTCACGAATAAATCCATCCTCTTTGAGATCATTAAATCACTCTTTGACACCATACATATGGCACGAGGCTCCACTATCAATATACCAAGGATCTGAGGAATCTACACTAGAAGCAAGACAAGCAATCAATAAGAACTGCTTCTCAAATCTTGTGGAAAACTCATCCACCTTTGTTAAAGTTGCAACCTGCTTCTTATTCTTCTTATTTGGGAAATTCACTACATAATGTCCCATCTTATGGGAAGAAAATCATTTAGCTTTTCTCATATTCTTCTTCTGCTACCCCTTCTTCTCGGCCCTAGCCTTTTGACTCTTCTTGAATTTCTTCTTTCCCTTAGCTAAAAGGGCCACATTATCCCAATCATCTCCAAGTTGCTGGCTAAAAGAGAAAGCCCTAAGTCTCAACTCCTCCTACATGAAATAATCCCATAGGCTATTCCAATTAGGAAATTTCTCCCTAGCAATAATCCCATGCACAAAGTTGTCACATGGTTTAGAAAAGCCATTTAAGAGAATTATAACTAGTTAAGAGTTAGCCACTCCATCTCCAATAGCCCTCAAATCATCACGTATGTATGCTATTTTGGTAAGGTAGGGAGAGACTGTGTCATTTTTGTCATCTTGTGTTGGGTCCCTATAATACTAGTGATTACCCCATTAATATTGTAGTTATATCCCTTATTAATATTGTTGTGCCCCTATTGTCCCCATATTGTTATTACTGTGCCCCATAGGATCCCTCTATTGTTATTTTTGTGGCTTTATATTATTATTGTTGGGTCGGTTGGGTTATATTGTGACTCCGTAGACTCCTATATATAGAAAGGAGGTTTTATCATTTGAATCATCGAAGAATTGTTCATTTATGTAATGTAAAGGAGGTTGCCCCCTCGAAGAAGCTGAATTCTAAGGCATTGATCTATCTTTTCTATCTTTTCTTGAGTTGGTTTCATAACATCTTGTTGCTCCCTAGTTTATCCCTAAGCACTAATTTCCTATTCTAATTTTAAATATGATATAAGTTGCAAAGTACTTCCCAAATTTCAAATGCATGGATCTTACCTTTGATATGAGGGATCACATGGTCTCTGACTGCATCATGAAAAATTCTCTTTCCTTCACCTTCTTCTTGTTGTAGGCTTCTAACTGAACTAGATCTTGAGGAACAAAACAAACATTTTGTGTGATATCTTGATCAGATGCTCAAAATTAGGCTCAAAAACAAAAGTGCCAAAATCTTGATAAAATTAGGTTCAGATCGAAGAGCTCGTCATTCTAATTCCAACAGTGCGAACGACACTTAAATCCGAGCTCATATGCAGAAGTTAGAGCAAGTCAAAGTTTAGGTTTGACTTGGACACATGGTATGATTGGATGATGTGGCAAGGTCCTTAAGCGAATGAGGAGGCACTAAGTGGCAAGCCACCATTGGTCCCCGCATGTCACAAATCACAATCAAAGGCAGGTCAGTGTTAAAAATTGTCCCTAGAATAGCCAAGGTGGGATGCGATAAGGCAGGCGAGAAGACTTTCAAGAATTGGCCAGAGGCACGATGCGATGGATCACAATCGCACATCAACGAAGGGAGGTGTTATAGAATTGACCCTCGACAGGTACCGGGTTACGATGCGATATTGCAATAAAAAATATAAACATGGTGCAAAGTCCCGCAGAGACAAGACCCCAGTACTCCGCCGATTGCAAAAGGATCCTAGATGCAATACATTTATAAGCTCCGGTTAAGAGTTCCGTCGGGTCCACTGAATCGCAATTGCATATCGCCTGCTTGGTTCACAGTCTATAAGATCGCAGGGCTCCACCGATTGTGATTTTCAATAAGACAGTTAGTGCCGCTAGATTATGGTCCACCGCATGACGAAATTTTTGCCCAGTTAGTGGATTTTCGGAGCTATTTTGTAGGATAATGTCATGTTTGGAGCAATTTGTGGAATGGATAGTGAGATATCAAGGAGAAGTATTAATGTCTTCAGTTTTTCACCAAATTGGATGCAAAAAGAGGCTAGATAAACATTTTTAAACATGTTGGACTCATGGGAGTAGGTTTCAGAAGCGTTTGTGCATTGTAAAAACACATTTTTACACTTTTGAGCATAATAGGTAGGCCCAGGCCATTGGAAGATGAACCAAGGAGACATAGCCCAAGAGGGTTGAACTCCTTTATCATGTGCTTATTGTAATGTGCTTTTGATGATGTTCTATGCATGTTCTATGCTACTGTTCAGTTTCTGGTTTATGCTAAATTGCTCATAAAATTAACATAAAAACTCTTCATTTTACTTGCAAAAATTTATGAATCCTTAAGCACAATGAAAGCATTTTGTTTATAATCTGAGGAAGATATTAGCATCGTGAACTAATATTCTAAATCATATCAAATTGGTATCAGAGCACTAGGATTGCTTTGTGAAAGAAGGATTTAATTGTTTGCAAGTTTATTTCATGCTTACAAGGTTAAAACTCAAAAGAGGTGAAGGAAAGCTGGCTGGAAGCCTTGAAGTTGGGTTAAGGGGAAGAAGAGCAAGGTTTCCACAATCTCCAACACCAGTTCAGCCTCAAGTTGCAGTTGAGACTCTAGAGATCATGTATCATGAAGGAGAACCTGCAAACATAACAAAAGATGAGAAGACCTTTAGAAAGGCTTTCTTTGATATGAAAAGCTGGTGAAGGTCCTCTATGAAGAGAGGAATACCAGGTTGCAAAGGGAAAGTTGCAAAGCCTCCCAAAGGAGAAGGCTCTTCAGGAGGAGGTAATGGAAATGGAGACAAACCTCTGCCATTTCCACCATCATCTTCATATTCTTCTTCACAAGCATCTTCACCCTCTTCTACTAGCACAACCCTTAGTCATACTCATCATCATACTTCAAAAGGAACTAGTAAATCACTTTTTTTAAAACTTGATGTTAAATTTGAGCTGCCTATGTATAATGGTGAAGTGAATGTAGATAAGATTGATAATTGGATTCGTTAGTTGGAGGTCTATTGCAGGATTCAAAACCTTCAAGAGGATGACATAAAGATTCAGTTAGACTCCTCGAGAATGGAGGGTGCAACACTAGTATGGTGGGAATCAAAGACCCAAGAGGAGATTAAAGAACACAGTAAGATCTCAATTTCTTGGAATGATTTCATTGCTGCAATTAAAAGAGAATTCTACCCTCTAGCTTATATGCATAAATCCATCATGAATTGGTAGAACTTAAGACAACTAAAAGGTCAAAATGTGCAAGATTACACCCAAGAATTCAGAAAAAGGTCGTTGATGTTAGGTGTAGATTTGTAATCACATGACACATTGCTGAAGTACATAGGGGGTTTACACAATTACCTCAGGAACACTATCTTAATGTTTAATCCCAATAATCTAGATGATGTGTGTGTGAAAGCCACTCATCTTGAGGAAAGAGGGAAGAACATCTCAGAAGAAGGTAGTAAAAATCTATTTAAGGGTAAAGAGAAAGAAAACGATTTCAAGGGAAATAAAAATGCATCCATTAAAAAGGAAGAAGAGAAAAAAATATGTAAACATTATTCTAGAGAGGGTCACGATGAAGCTCATTGTTGGAAGCTTCATCCCAAAATGAAACCAAAGAAATTCAACAACAAATGAAAAGAAAAGACAACTGCAATCACTCAAGAAGAGGATTTGGGATCCGAATCAGGCAATGAAACAAAAATTACAGCCATGGGGTTTCAAGGAAAGGAATCCATTACCAACACTAGTTCTTCAAAATCACATAATGAAGCTCCAAATGAAAAGAGGAGAATATAACTGTTTCACATAAAGGGTGATATCGAAACATAACAAGATTGATACATTGTTTGATAATGTCTCTCAAGCCAATATTATCTCAAAAAACATTGTCAAGAGTTTAAATATGGAAACTGTTCCACATCATAAACCGTATCCACATGCATGGGTATGTGACAACGCGTAATTGCAGGTTACAAGAAAGTGTAAATTGAAATTCATAATCATTGCAAAATTCATAGATGAAGTGGAGCTTGATGTTGTGGTGTTATATATCCGTGGCATCATTTTGGGAAACCTGTACCTTTATGATAGAAAAGCTATCTTCCATCATCATGAAAACAAATATCATTTATTCAAAAATGAAGTAGAATATATTGTGAGAGCTCACAACAAAAAAAACAAATCTTTCGATTGTTAATACAGGGCAGATGAAAATACTGGTGAATTCGAGCAAGAATCTTGTGCTTCTCATGATCAAACCCGAGAATGATATTGATTATGAAGTGTTTGATAGTTGTAATTTGAATTTGAAAACTTATTTGGTTGACATTGTTAACCAATCTGATGAAATGTTTTAGGAATCAAAGGGATTACTTCCCAAGAGGGGACTTCAACTTGAGTTACAGTTGCAGCGAAAGTGTCTTCTTCCTAACATTGGCATGTACAGGATGTTAATGATGGAACTCATAGAAATTAAGATGCAAATCTAGGGATTGTTGAATAAAAGGATCATTTGGCCTACTCCTTTACCGTGTGGTGCACCTCTTGTTTTGGCATCCAAGAAGAATGGTAAGCATTTCCTTGAATGGGATTCAAGAAGTGGTTTTCATTAAAGTAGAGTTGTTGAAGGAGACATAGGGAAGACGACATTCAAAACCAGGCAAGGTTTATTTGAATGGCTTGTTATGCTTTTCGTTCTTTTCCATGATCCTACTACTTTTACACATATGAAGAAAGATGTGTTGAAGCCACTTCTAGACAGGATCATCTATTTAGATGACATTTTCATTTTCAGAAAATTCATTATGAACATCTCATGTGTGAGAAGAAAATACTTGATGTTGTATGTCAAGAATATTTGTTTCTGAAAATGTCAAAGTTAATATTGGATAAAAATTGTTTGATGTACTTGAGTCGTAAAATGGGTTCTTCCAAGCGTGTTCAGGTTCCCAAGGGATTTTTGGTAGTCTGTATGGGACGTGGAGAAGGTGAGTTGAAGCTAGACCTCTCCAGGATTGAAGCCATAACAATCTATGGTGGTATTGAATCCATTCCTACAGACACGGGTGAAGGAATCCTACATCCCCGTGAAGCCGCAGATGCCTTTTCTCTGCTCGTAACTTACGCAAGTAGGCTCAAGATAGTCATTTGGATAAGAGGTTTTCTGGGAGCAGGCCAATGTTGGAGGATAAATTTTGTTAATTTTTCTTCTGTTGTAGTTCATTTGCATTCATTGGCAGTTGTGCAAAAGGTCTTCTAGTGGGGAGGCAAACAATGAGAGGCATTTGATGTTTTAAAACAAAAATTAGTATAATTCTAGTACTTGCACTTCCAAACTTGAAACATTTTCATGACTGTGTTCAAGGATATTTCGGATAGGTTCATCTGGGTGGTGATAAACCTTGTAAAATCATTGGAATGGGTAAGGTTTTTATAAAGCAAAAAAGTGGAAACCAATGGTTATTAAAGGAGGTAAGGCATGTTCTAGATCTAAAGAAAAATATGATTTCAATAGGGAAATTGGGACGTGAAGGCTATGTAACCACATTTATAGACAAAACGTGGAAGGTCACGAAAGGAGCCATGGTAATAACAAAAGGAGAAAAGGTTGGTACAATGTATTTATGTAATGGTATTTCTAATTTTGCTAATTATTTAACCTCCACAAGAGAAGATACGACATTGTGGCATCAAAGGATTGGGAACATGAGTGAGAAGGGGATGCAAATTCTTCACTTAAGAAATTTGTTGCTAGGTTTAAAGAATGTTGATTTGGATTTCTGTGAGAATTTTGTTTATGGAAAAAAGAAGAGAGTAAAATTTCTCAAAGTTGGAAAATAAAAGAGGAGTGAAAAATTAGAGCTTGTGCATAAATATGTTTGGGGACCTTCTCAGGTGTCATCTCTTAATGGCTCTTGCTATTATGTTACTTCTATTAATTATGTAACTAGGAAAATATGGGTTTATTGTATTTGAAATAAATATGGCGTCTTTGATAATTTTAAGAAATGGAAATCTTTGGTTGAGAATGAGACAGGGAATAATTTGAAGTGTCTCAGATAAGATAATGGAGGTGAATACTGCAACAAGGAGTTTGATAATTATTGTTAATACCATGGAATTCGTAAAGAAAAGATAGTTCCAGGAACACCACAAGAAAATGGTGTGTCATAAAGGATGAACAGGATAATCATGGGGCGTGCAAGGTGTATGAGATTGAATGTAGGATTACCCTTACAATTTTGGGTGGATGTTGTTGTTTATCTAATAAATAAAGGGCCTTCAAGTTCCTTGGATGGTGGTATTCCAAAGGAGGCATGGATGGGTAAGAAGGTAAACTACTAATTTCTAAAGACTTTTGGTTGTGAAGCATTTGTCCACATTAATAAAGAAAACAAAACAAACCTTGAGGCAAAATCAAAGAAGTGTACAGATATGTTGTTAATGATTTTGGTTACTTCTTATATGATTATGAAAACCATAAAACATCAGGAGTAGAGATGTGGTATTCAATGAAAGGGTCTTGTACAAAGATTAATTGTAGGGAAATAAACAAGGAAAGAAAACACACAATACATAGTGCTTGATGATATCATAGAAAAAATAAAGGCAAAGGTGCCAGGAAATCATAATGATCAATAATAGCAACAATAATAAGAAGAAGAACAACAATAACACCAACATGCACCTCAAACTCCTGCAAGTGCTATTAGAAGATTTACCAGGTTAAGTAGACCCCATGAATGATATTCTCTTTCATTATATTATGTATTATTGACTGCTTTTGGTGAACCAGAAGGATATGAAGAAACAATGCAGGTAGAAACTAGGAAGAAGTGGGAGCGAGACATGAAAGAAGAGATGGAATCCTTGGTACATAATCAGACTTGGGACTTATTCAGGTTGCCTGTAGGAAAACCAAAATTGCAAAATAAATGGGTTTACAGGTTGAAGGAAAAAGATGGAGGAAAACAGAGGTATAAGGATAGCTTGCTGTGAAGGGGTTTGCACAAAATAAAGGTATAGAATTTGACAAAATATTTTCTATTGTTGTTAAAATGAATTCGATCAAAACTATTTTAAGTCTAGTGGCAACAAAATAATTTCATCTTGAATAGTTAGATGTAAAGACAACCTTTCTCCATGGGGATTTGGAGGAATATATCTATATGCAGTAGCCACAAGGGTATGAGGTAAAAGGGAATGATAAATTAGTGTGCAAGTTACAGAAGAGCCTATATGGCTTAAAACAAGCTCCAATGAAGTGTTATCTAAAATTTGACAGGTTTATGTCTGAACAAGGTTATACTAGATGTCATTCTGACCACTGTGTTTATATTAGGAGAAAAATGATGGCAGTTATATTATATTGTTATGGTATGTAGATGACATGCTTGTTGCATGGTCTAACATGTAGAAAATAAATGTGTTCAAAGGAAAATTGGATAACTCATTTGTAATGAACGATTTGGGTGTTTCAAAGAAAATCCTTGTTAAAATCGCAAATTAAAATTGTCTCAGAGTGAGTACATAGAAAAGGTGTTGGAAATATTTAATATGTAGAATGTAAAACCAATTAGTATACCTTTGGTTGGCCATTTCAAACAAAGTAAGGAGATGTGTCCCAAGACTCGGGAAGAGATGAATCATATGACTAAATTTCCATAAGCATCAACAATTGGAAACTTAATGTATGCAATGTTGTGCACAAAGATTGATATTGCACATGCAGTGGGAGGTGTGAACAAGTATATGAATAATCCAAAAAAAGAGAATTGGATGGAAATGAAGTGGATTCTCAGGTATTTGAGAGGTACCACTAATCAAGAGTTATATTTTGGAGGTCCAAACATTGTTTTACAAGGATATGTTGATGCATATATGGTAGGTGATAGAGATAATAGGAGGAGCACCGCATGGTATGTGTTTAATGTATTGAGGTCTAAAATGCAAAGCATTGTTTCACTTTCAACAACAGAAACAGAGTATGTCGTTGGTATAGAAGCAAGAAGCAAGAGATTAGCATGCTATATAGTGAAAGTTAGAGTGCCATTCATCTTGCAAAGAACTCAACTTTTCATTCTAAGAATAAACATATATAGCTCAGGTACCATTTCATACTGTAAGTTTTGGAAGATGGAAAGTTGAAGCTGGAAAAGATACAAACTAGCCAAAATCCTGCATATATGTTAACAAAGGTGGTAACTAGGGAGATATTAAGTTTTCTCTCAATTTAAATTGGTCTTCAAGTGTGATGGTAAAGATGACAAACAACCAAGTCCAAGTGGAAGCAATTTCCAACAAGTGAAGCAATGGGGAATTTTGAGGTCTAAAATGGGCCTCCTAAGGAAGTTACAAAATAATAGTGGAAATACTAAAATAAGATTAGATTACATCATCGAATTTTAGAGGGAAAAAAGAAAAAACTATTTTGTCAACTCGTATTTTCAACTTGTTTCCCTACATGTTTACTTAAATTTCAAGCAGAAACACTCATTGGATGAAAAATAATATTCCTCATCCAAGGAGTACCCATGTTGCATACTTTTGATAGACCCTACTACACGAAAAATGAAAAATACATGAAAAATGTATTTGCAATCACATTTTTTCATGTATTTCTCACTTTTTGTATAGTAGGGTCCATTGAAAGTATGCAACATGTGTACTCATTGGATGAGGAATTAAATTTTGCATCCAATGAGTACTCCTACTCAAAATTTGAGTAAAACCTTAGGGAGATAGTTGAAAATACGAGTTGAAAAAGTAATTTTTATTATTTTATCATTTATTATTTTTTTTACCTTTTTACTCCAAAAAT
The DNA here is from genome assembly GCA_000404065.3 of Pinus taeda. Classification (NCBI taxonomy): domain Eukaryota; kingdom Viridiplantae; phylum Streptophyta; class Pinopsida; order Pinales; family Pinaceae; genus Pinus; species Pinus taeda. The sequence goes on along the minus strand of APFE030121604.1, from coordinate 3,824 downwards.
GGTGAATCATCCCCCATGGTTGACATCATCATGTTGAATCCTATTGGTTCTTATAAAGTTTATTTTGGTTGTATATTTTTCTTAGGAGGCCCATTTTAGACCTCAAAATTCGCCTAATATAATGAGTCTCCAAGTTGGATATTTTTAGGTGTGGACCATGATTATCTTCTTAAGAGTTCTTGTTTGAAACTGCGCTTGGATCCCAGTCCTTATTGTTGGAGGGGGGGGGGGGGGGGAATGGTTGTGGGGGGATATTTACCCCCCATTAGTGCCACCAGGGGGGGTCCAAGGAGGGATTCAGGGGTAGTACCCGGGAAGAAAAAATTATAGAAACATTTCCTTGTAATATATTGTAATTTCACAGTCAATCTGGGTTGTTCATTTGGCTGAAGATATGATGGTAGAAGTTTTATTAATTTATGGATTTTTCCCTAGAAGGAAACCCTTGGTTTATATGAGGGAATTGTATTGCGACTGTGTATTATTCTGTGTAAGAAAAACATATGAGTCCGTGTGAGAGCGAATAGGAAGTTACATTAGATTGGTTGTAGATTGTATCCCTTCATTTTGTTGGAGAATATAAAAGGAAGGACTAATTGTTTCTATATGGATGTAGCCTAAATTGGGTAAACCATGTATATTTATGTCTCTCTTGTTTATAATTTTTTGTTTTTGCTTCTTTCTCAATCTTTTATGTGTTCCATTGCTCTGTTATTTAATTTTTAATAGGAGATGCAAAAAAATAAATTGGTTTAAATGAGTCATGAGCATGGTTGATTGGAGTTAGAAGGACACTGGGGGTGTTTTGGGAAGCAATGAATTAGAAACTGTTCACTGATGGAACAAGAACACCATGGATACTGGTGTTGGATAACAGAGTGAGGCAACACTCTAAGAAAAAGGCAAGCTAGCAAGTTGAATAGGTGCAACAAAGGCACTGACAAACTACAAAGAGCCAAAAAAAGTGGTTGACCTAATGAAATTTCTTATATGCTTATTTAGTTGTTGGGAAAGCAACTATATTTGCGAATTCTAATTATAATCGACTTGTAAATTGGTTTAAATCATGTTTTATTTTGTGCTTGGTCATAGAAAACCGAGGATGATGTTCCTCCAAGGCAGAGAGTTTTCTGACATCCCCTATGGGTTAATTCACATTGTAAACATTGTAAACAATTCCTTGTGATGAGCTAAATATAAAATTAAAAAGGTAGAGAGAAAGGGACACAAATTCTAGAGTTCGAGGAAGGAGATTGCTTGGGAATAGAAGGAAGCTTGACTTGTTTAATTAGGACAACCATGGAAGGTTGATAGGTGTGAAATTAAATGGACTGGTTGTGCCATTTGATTAAGTAGGAAAGAAGGATAAATGACCATACTTCCTTGGATGAATTCACAAGGCATGGAGGAATTTTTTTTAAAGAAAGGTAGGGGCTACGCTGGTAGGACAATGTTCCCATAATCCCCAACAAATGAATTGAATGAGGGGCTGCATAGAGAGTGGGGAAAAAATAGGACCACGTTGGCTGAGCTGGAAAGACAAGCAACAAGGTGTGTATGCCTGTTATAGGCATATTTGGGCACTGCAACCTGTTGTGGCCAGCAACAACCCCCCTTCTTATTTAGTTTTATCACTAATACTAAATAAGTGGGGGCCCTTATTAAAAAAATTTAGTGCTTGTATTTCCTTTTACAATAAAACTTACTATCATAAACTTAGGAGAATACCCTCGAGAAATCTAAAAAGGCTTAAGTTTTATGATAAGATAGGATAAATCACTCCTTAAGAAACATCGCATTGCAAAAAGGGTAATGGATGCATCCCTACAAGCAGAATTCTAAGATTACGAAATCGCGATGTGAAACTACACACTAAAAACATTTATTGCATCGCATGCCTCAAGCATCACTTACGCTGAAATACCTCAAACTGCCGATATGCGATGGCGCATATCAAAAATCACATTTAGCAGAAAACAAATTAACGGATGATTGTCATATGCTACGATCCAATGATATTGCGATATTGCGATTCCACGAGATTGCGATCTGCGATATTGCGAAGCAAATTGCAAATCGCGTTATCGCAGATATTTAGGGCTCGTTGTTTGAAAAAGTTTTTTCCATAAATCGAGACCTAGTTATGCACGTTAATGTTAATCAATGAGTTAGTTGGAAATCATTAATGAAATATGTTTTTGTTCTAATGGAAGACCCATTTCACGTAAGGTGGTATATTTTATATGTCTTCGGCATTTAAAGTTTTCCCGTCACCTTTTCCTTATCATTATTCTCACCTCATTTGTAAACTAGAGGAACGAAGAGCAGAGAACTATACAAAGCAGTGTTCAGGATATTATGGGAAAGAAGGGCAAAGCTCTGAGTTCTGAAGACAAAGAAATGACACCCGTGTATACAGACACCGCCTATAACAAAGATGCTGGTATTACTACTTGGGAAGGCATGTACAATCTACTTGAGGAATAAAATCCCAAAATGATGGAGATTACAGCTACTGTAGGCTCACATGGGTCTTCTGAGGCATCTATTACAGAGCTAGCTTGTTCGTTCTTGCATCGGATAGCAGCGAGGCCCAAAATTCTTCTATACACGGACATGGTTAAATGGGTACTAGACAACGCTGACATCATAAATAGACAATTTAAGGCTCAGGGTCGAGAACTCATGGAGTTGTTATTTCCACAAAACTTAAGCTTTATATCCTCTAACAAAAAGCGCGCGAGAGGTGAAAATCACACCAAGGAAGCCTGGGTCGAGAAACGGAGGCAGTTTCCGACAATCGCGCATCGTTGGACAAAACCCTTTGAAAAGGAAAGCCTCTAATTGCACCTGTAAACCCAAAAGTTTGTAGGAAAGAACGGTAAAGGCAAAAAAGAAAAACTTGAATTCTAAAACTAGTGGTATTTATCAGAGATATCCTCAAAGTGGTATGTAAATATGAACAGTATCTGCAGATAAGCTGGAGACAGGAGGCTCAAGAAAAGGCAGAATCAATCAAAAGATTAACTATGTTGAATTGGGATTCTTACTGGGCGTATTTGGTAAAACCATACAACCAGTGCATGACTCTCAAATGTATCATCAATTCTGTCGGGAAAATGGTGCCAGCTCTTGCCGATTTCTTTTTTCCAGGATAGTTAAAGTAGGAAGTCGGCCAGCCGACTCTCCTTAAGCAAATGCTAAATGCTTGCGATTTCAAGGAACAGATACACAAATAGTTAGTTGTTAGTTTTAGTTTTAGATTAAGTGTTAGTGTTAATTTTGCTTGAAATTAGGACGGTCATTTAAACCGTATCCTACATTTTTGTAATAAATTATTTTTAGATTTAGTTAGTAGTATTTAAACCCTTCTCATGCATTTAGAGAAGTGTCCTGAAATTTGGAAAAAACTTGTCCTCAGAACATGCACTTTTGCACCCTCCGAGGAGGTTTTGATGAATGAATGGAACATGATTTATTGATATCTGCATTTAATATCTACTACTGGATGTTGCCACTTTTGTACTCTTAGTGGATGTTGGATTAAGAAAGAGATAAATCATTATTGGCTGAAGCTCTGAGTAGAACTAGTTATAAATGGTACTTTTATCTCTTAACTATTTCTGCCTTTGTGTTAAAGTGATATCCATGTTTAGTTGTTTATGTATTGATGTGTGAATGCTTGAGTTATCATTTGGCACTTCTGTACGGTGATAGATATTTATTTATGCTTAATATGTGAGTAACTTATTATGCGATATATTCTTCACAACTATTTCGTCTAACTTTTTATACTAAGTGGTTTATCTTCATTGAATTCTTTT
>APFE030121602.1:0-31768 GCA_000404065.3 Pinus taeda | reverse complement strand
TGAGGTAGGCATTCCCATACTTAGATCAAAACTAACTAGAAAACTAACTACTGCTCTGATATAGGAACGATCTTGTAATACATCACAAGTATAGACACATGTAGACACAGTATGGATGCAGCCATATGTTTATGAGTAGTCTACAACATAATGAATACAAAATTCCTCGCAACATGGATGGTGGAAACTAGATCCAGGGTCTTCATTTCTACTTCTCGAAATAGTATGATTTTATCCATGCGAATGAATGTGTCGAAGTCAAACATGGTAGAAACTACTTGATTACCAGCCGATGATGTAAACTGTTAACAAGTGTGAGAGAAACCACCAATAATGACAATGGCTCTCAAAGTACTCAATACAATCCATGAGATGTGATTAGATGTGTCGATGTTGAACATGTCACAGAATCCTTCGATCGAAGGTCAATGATGCAACCTATCGTCGAAGGCGAGAAACCTGCCATTGAGGAATGCAGATCCCAAGGTACTGACGATTTCTAGATCATCTTTCTAGATAAAGAGATGAAGTCGATAGAAAGCGATCCGTTGTAGGCAAGGCCACAACACGAAATCATAGATCAAGTTTGAAGAAATTTAGTTGCAAGAACTGACTCAGGGATGGTCAAGATGGATGACAGATATTTTTGCAGATGAATGGCTTATTCGCACTGACCTCTTGAACACATAATGACACAGCAGATGGTTTGGTGACGATTGACCCAAAGTTAATACCCAGAAACCAGCTGAAGGCGTTCAATGTGGTTTGATCAACTTTTAGGCAAAAGATTTCCCCAACCCAGGTGAATGAAAGCGTTGTGTTCAAGAGTGGTTACAAAGTATGACAAACAGGCTCATTTTCCTCTCTTTTACCCCACCATTTCTGGCAAGTACCTCTTTATTTTTTTACAAGCTTGAGGAGGATAACATATGCTTGATTATAAGCTCATCCTTCGGATGAGTCCAACTTAGTTTAAATTCAAACCCTAAGAAGGAGTGGTCTGTTCCTATTTGTAATTGAACAGGTCCTTTACTGTCGAAATTTAACGAGTCTAGTATAGGAGAAACTCTGCGTTTTTCATTTTTAGAGAGTCTGAAAAAACTTAAGAAGACTCCAGGGTTGACCTTTCTCATAAATTTGTGTCTCCCAAGCCTGAAAAAGTATAAAATAATACTTGAGAGAACTGCTTGATCTTTTACGACCAAGGAGTACTTTTTGTAATTAGTGCCTCTGATCCGAAAAAAGTAAAAAAGTGATCAATGACACGTCATTTTATGACCAATATCGAATTTGAAACGACAAAAACCCAGGAATCTTTTCGTGTTTTTACGGTCAGAAAAGGGCTGTAAGAGGACCGTCTTTTTAGTTCTGTTTTAACGAGCTTAAAAAATAAAAACTCAGCAATCTTTTCATGTTTTAGGAGTCAGAAAAGAGCTTAAAGGTGACTCTAATGTTTTTTTCGTTGAAAATGACCAATTTCGCCTGAAAAATCCATTATCCTGAACAAAAACTCAAACATTATTAATACCTATTTAAAAATGGGTAAAAATGTCGCAAAAAACACCTCTTTAAAGTGAAACATAAACAAATTTAGAATTTATTTACTCAAAAAACTTATAAAAAGGACTTTTTACCATTCATTTTTACCGTTTGAGATTTGGGTGAGAAAAAAGGGCTTTTGACCAGAAACTTCCTGTGAAGATTGCGGAAAATCCGTCCGTCGGAATCGAACGCCGTCTCCTCTAGGTAATCCACATCATCCTACTCTTCATTTTTGTCCATTTGAAATTGTTTTTTAGGGTTTGATTTTGATTTTTAGGAGGTTTTTAGGTTTCAAAACCTGCGCGCGGGGGTCTGCGGGTTTACCACAGGGGACCCACATACCCCGACTTTTTTGCAATGGGCAAAAAGTCGGGGGTACGCACCTACCGTGAAGGCAAGGTGCGGACCTCATGCACTGTCCCTAACAAGGGGGTGCGTACCCTATGCAAAGGTTTGTAAAAACCTAATTAACTCAAAAATTACCCAATGAAATCAATTCTATGCATTCTAATTCGCCTTTTTACTTGAATGTAGGATAAACATCATGCTTGATTGGCGAGAACGGTAGCACAAGGATGTGGACCTCGCCGCAATGAATCATCAACCTTCGATCGATGCATTGAAGGCATGTGGCTTATACAAATTCTTGGCCATACCTGGCATGAGGGCCCAGGTGGAATTTTTGCAGTGGTTGGTTGATAGATGGAGTATACAGGACCAGTGCTTCTCTATTGGTGGGCACTAGCTCGAAATCGCGCCAGCTGATGTATACTTTTTGACTGGTTTGCCCAGGAGGGGTGAACACTTGACTTTATTTGGGCCCAGGGTAGGTGGCCAGTCTGTCGAGAGCCTCCGACTAGAGTTATGCAATGTCCAAAACTGGGACAAAGGGATAGATATCAAAACCATATCCCGTCCTGAACTCATGGTTATTGGGTTTACAGTTACCAAACTCTGTGGTAGTGCAGCGCTACACATCACCACCGGATCCCAGATGCGGATGGCAGTTGATTGCTTTCGGGACACCATTTTCAACTGGTGCGATGCTGTGTTGGCCAATGTAAAGAGCCAACTGACCAGGGCCAAAAACGGACAACTAAAGACTTTTGGGTATGGTGCTATAGTTGTGAGTTTTGGTCTGGAGAGGGTTCCGATGTTGATCCCACAGCACCTCACTGTTGGAGCTGGGCTTCCTCGAGAGCCCAAACTGATGCGATGGGTTGCAGTTATGGCCCGTCATCCTGATGAGGGGACCGAGGTCGTTCGGTTCAAACCTGAGTATTTCCAATGGTTGGAGAACCAGGTTTTTGCTATCCAAGACTTTCCTTATGCTGGATTGATTTTTGTGGGGACCCAGACATGGATCTTCTGCCAGGAGAGAAATGGGATGACTCAGGTAAAGTCATTTTCAACATTTTCCTAATTTATTTATTTTTTTGTTTTTATATCGTCCCAAAACTGATAGTAAAAGTGTCAAATGCATATGTGGGCCCACAATGACTAGCTGCTCTCCGGCCTTATGAGAGAAAACAACCAGTTGCACCGGCTCCAGCCCCACAGGATGAATCAACAGAGACTTTGGCCGAGTTGGAGAGCCATCTAGAGTGCCCTACAAGGGACATTCCAGAGACCAGCATAGATGACATCCCTCATCAACTTCAGCGCTATGTGATTGGGGTCCCAGGACCTTTTAGGAGGTTCCTTTGTAAGTTGGCCTGTGCAGTGGTTTCGTATTGAGATCATCACCAGTGATGGGATGATCGTCTATTGTAGTCACATATGACATTTTTGCTTTTTGTACTTATCATTTTTGCCGATCATAAGGTGTTTTTCAACCTATGATCGAGGATGATGTATATTTTGACACACTCCTATGTTATATGATATCATTATTACCAGCTTATTTTGTTAAACATGTTATGGAATGTTTTTTAAATTTACTTGTATGATTATTGCACATGTCTACTTAACATCTGAGAAGAAATTGCATCTGCTAATGTATTTAAAGATCTTGGAATATGTTGATATTCACTATAGTCAAATTCACGTTCCAAGAGACGCACTCTCAAAACTAATCCTAATAATGCTAGATTTCTAATGGAGTATACTCTATTAATCTGTAATACAACGAGTTCATAATCTAACCTCACTATCAAACTCTGAATCCCAAATAAATTCAGATAATAACTCAATCACTGCACTATACTCTGCAATGTTGTTTGTTGTTTGACTGAGGCTTACCCCATGCATAGATACCAACTCGTCAGAGGCCGAATAGATAACCCAAGCTACGGAAGAAATATTCCATGTACTACAACAAGCACCATCAGCGAAACCAATGTATGTTTGGAGAGGCGTCGACATCTGCGACATCAAGAGTAAAACCAAGATAAGCGGGAATAACGACGAAAAACTCTCTCTAAGCTAAGCACACTTTTTAATCTAAAACACACCAGCTAGAAGGAAAACTAACATAACTAAAAAATCTCCACACTCATTTTAAGCATAACACCTCTTCAGGTAAAGACCATTTTCGGGTTTACCTAAAGAGACCCCGTCAAAGTCTACCAATTCGTTGGCCCCTTTTGCTAAGTCATTTTCAACATTTTCCTAATTTAATTTCTTTTTTGGTTTTATATCGTCCCAAAACTGATAGTAAAAGTGTCAAATGTAGACGTGGGCCCACGACGACCAGCCGCTCTCTGGCCTTACAAGAGAAAAAAACCAATTGAACCGGCTCCAGCCCCACAGGACGAATCAGCAGAGACTTTGGCCAAGTTGGAGAGCCATCTAGAGCACCTTACAGGGGACATTCTAGAGACCAGCATAGATGACATCCCTCATCGACTTCAGCGCTATGTGATTGGGGTCCCAGGACCTTTTAGGAGGTTCCTTTGTAAGGTGGCCCGTGCAGTGGTTTCGTATCAAGATCATCACCAGCGATGGGATTGCAGCAAAAAAAGGGAAAAAATATCGCCTATTGTAGTCACATATGAATTTTTCCTTTTTGTACTTAATCTTTTTGCCGATCATAAGGTGTTTTTCAACCTATGATCGAGGACAATGTATATTTTGACACACTCCTATGTTATATGATATCATTATTACCAGCTTATTTTGTTAAACATGTTATGGAATGTTTTTTAAATTTACTTGTATGATTATTGCACATGTCTACTTAACATCTGAGAAGAAATTGCATCTGCAATGTATTTAAAGATCTTGGAATATGCTGATATTCAATATAGTCAAATTCACGTTCCAAGAGACACACTCTCAAAAATAATCTTAATAATACTGGATTTCTAATGACGTATACTCTATTAAGCTATAATAAAACGAGTTCAGAATCTAACCTCACTATCAAACTCCGAATCCCAAATGAAATAGATTCAGATAATAACTCAATCAGTGCACTATACTCTGCAATGTTGTTTGTTGTTTGACCTAGGCTTACCCCATGCATAGATACCAACTCGTCAGAGGGCGAGGAGATAACCCAAGTTGTGGAAGAAATATTCCGTGTACTATGACAAGCACCATCAGCGAAACCAATGTATGTTTGGAGAGGCGTTGACATCTGCGACATCAAGAGTAAATTCAAGATAAGCGGGAATAACGACAAAAAACTCTCTCTAAGCTAAGCACACTTTTTAATCTAAAACACACCAGCTAGAAGGAAAACTAACATAACTAAAAAATATCCACACTCATTTTAAGCATAATACCTCTTCAGGTAAAGACCATTTCTGGGTTTACCTAAAGAGACCCCATCAAAGTCTACCAATTCATAGGCCCCTTTTGCTAAGTCATTTTCAACATTTTCCTAATTTAAATTTTTTTTTGTTTTTATATCGTCCCAAAACTGATAGTAAAAGTGTCAAATGTAGATGTGGGCGCACGGTGACTAGCCACTCTCTGGCCTTATGAGAGAAGATAACCAGTTGCACCGGCTCCAGCCCCACAAGATGAATTAGCAGAGACTTTGGCCGAGTTAGAGAGCCATCTAGAGCGCCTTACAGGGGAAATTCCAGAGACCAGCATAGATGACATCCCTCATCGACTTCAGCGCTATGTGATTGGGGTCCCAGGACCTTTTAGGAGGTTCCTTTGTAAGGTGGCCCGTGCAGTGGTTTGGTATCGAGATCATCACCAGTGATGGGATGATCACCTATTGCAGTCACATATGACTTTTTTGCTTTTTGTACTTATCATTTTTGCTGATCATAAGGTGTTTTTCAACCTTTGATCGAGGACAATGCATATTTTGACACACTCCTATGTTATATGATATCATTATTACCAGCTTATTTTGTTAAACATGTTATGGAATGTTTTTTAAATTTACTTGTATGATTATTGCACATGTCTACTTAACATCTGAGAAGCAATTGCATCTGCTAATGTATTTAAAGATCTTGGAATATGCTGATATTCAATATAGTCAAATTCACGTTCCAAGAGACGCACTCTCAAAAATAATCTTAATAATACTGGATTTCTAATGGCGTATACTCTATTAAGCTGTTGATACAATGAGTTTAGAATCTAACCTCACTATCAAACTCCGAATCCCAAATGAAATAGATTCAGATAATAACTCAATCACTGCACTATAACTCTGCAATGTTGTTTGTTGTTTGACCGAGGCTTACCCCATGCATAGATACCAACTCGTCAGAGGGCGAATAAATAACCCAAGCTGTGGAAGAAATATTCCGTGTAATATGACAAGCACCATCAGCGAAACCAATATATGTTTGGAGAGGTGTCGACATCTGCGACATCAAGAGTAAAACCAAGATAAGTGGGAATAACGACGAAAAACTCTCTCTAAGCTAAGCACACTTTTTAATCTAAAACACACCAGCTAGAAGGAAAACTAACCCAACTAAAAAATCTCCACACTCATTTTAAGCATAATACCTCTTCTGGTAAAGACCATTTCTGGGTTTACCTAAAGAGACCCCGTCAAAGTCTACCAATTCATAGGCCCCTTTTGCTAGTTTTCGCGACAACATAGGGACCATGCCACATAGGCACGAATTTTCCAGCGCCTAATTTATCATTTGCCTGATCGTACAATAAGACTAGATCTCCTTCCGAAAAATTTCGAGGGGTCACATTTCGAACATACTGAGCTTTAATACGTTTTGCATGAGATTCGATCGTTAATGCAGCATCGCGTCGATTCTCATCTAGCTGAACCAAGTATAAAAAACGTTGTTCCTCTTCGAAAGTGGCTGGAAGTAACTCGATGGCCATTCGCAATGACAGGATTTTGCACTCAATAGGTAACACAGCTTCCAAATCATAAACTAGTTGGAAAGGAGTGAAACCTGTCGATGTTTTTACTAAGGTTCGATACGCCCAAAGCACTGAAAATAGCATGTTGTGCCAATTCAACCGATGAATCCCAATGATTCGTCAGATCATGATGACTAGAACGTTGTTGATGGCTTCAACCAGGCCATTAGCTTGTGGATCATAAGGAGTTGAATTGTCATGACACAAGCCAAGCTGGCCTGTAAGTTCAGTCATCATAATGTTTCGAAAATGATGCCCATGATCAGTGATAATTGCTTGTGGAACACCAAACCTAGCAATTATATGATTGAATACGAAAATCGCAGTTGTTTTGCTGTCTGCCTCAAATGTAGGCATCGCCTCAGCCCACTTGGTAAAATAATCTACCGCAAGGATAATATATGCATGCCCCTCGGCCGAGTGAGGGTTACATGTAATAAAATCGATACCCCATTTGGCAAAAGGACCAATAGCAATGATAGGGTGAAGAGGAGCAGGTGGAGCGCGCATCTTTCAATCAAAAATTTGGCAGTTGTGGCATTTTCGGACCGCAATAATACAATATTTAAACATAGACGGCCAGAAATAGCCAGCGCGCAGTATCTTTTGGGCTGTGGCATACCCATACATATGACTGCCACACGCTCTAGAGTGACAGTAATTTAGGACCCTTTCAGCTTTCTCATGAGTCAAACAACGTCGAAAACAGAGTCCGCCCCACGACGATAAAGAGTATCTCCAATAATTTTGAATTGTTGGGACTGTAATCGTATTTTTCGACTTTCCGATCGTGAAATATCTGGCCGAAAGGATTGGGTTTGGAGATAAATGATGATATCCCCATACCACGGATCTAAAGTGCTGATTAGAAACAAGGATTTGTCTGCAATGGGCTCCTCCACCACAGTTTCCGTGTCAGCACGCATGAAGTCACACATTAATTCCGCAAAAACTAAAGATTTCTTTGACTTAGACTTTTCAAACTCCAAGTCGAACTCCTGCAGTATGACAATCCATTTGGAGTACTTGCCCCCTAGCAATTGCTTGGTCAAAATATAGATCATAGGGTCGCAATCAGAAATAACTGTAGTCTTACGTAGTAAAATGTAATGACGAAAACGTTGGACAACTTGAACAGTTGCCAATACCAATTTATCCACATGTGAGTATTTTAGCTCAGTTGGATTTAGCGTGCGACTAAGGTAATATATCACATGTTCAGTACCGAATTCATCTTCCTGAACTAACACCATTCCGATGGTGGAATAGGAAGCGGCGAGATACAAGAAGTAGTCATGTTTGTAGTTGGGAGGATGCAACAACGGTGCATGGGTCAACGCGTGTTTTAGCACATCAAAAGATTTCTCAGCTATCTTGTCCCAAAAGAATGAAGTATTCTGCTTCAACAACCAGGTAAAACCCTTTGTGATCTCGGCGTAGTTAGGGATGAATCGACGTAAAAAGTTTTCTTTCCCTTGCAAACTTTGGAGTTGGCGAAAACTCGAAGGAGGAGGCAATTTGATAATGGCTTCAACCTTCGAGGGATCGACGCGAATGCTGGCTTTCGAAACAACAAACCCCAGTAATTGAACCGTTTCAATACAGAAAACACATTTGTGGGGGTTCAACCTAATCCGATAATGCCTACACCTCATAAAGATTTCTCTTAAATAGACGAGATGATCAACTCGATGTAATGAATGAGCAGGCAAGTTATCGAGATAGGGTTGCACAATGTGCTTGATATCATGAAAAGCATAAGACATGGCCCGTTGAAAAGTTGCTCCGGCGTTCTTGAGCCCAAAAGGTAATTTGCAATAAGCAAATGTCCCCCATGGACAAATGAATGCCGTTTTTGGTTGATCAACAGGTAGAATATTGATTTGATTGTATCTGGAAAAACCATCCATGAAGGAGAAAATTTTGCTGTCAGCACAATCATCAATGATTTGATCGATATAGGGAGTGTGGTAATTGTCCTTTGGAAAGGCTCGATTAATGTCCCTATAGTCGATACATATTCTTATTGTCCCTTGTTTTTTGTTAACAAGAACAATATTCGATACCCAATCCGTTAACGAGATTGGATAAATGAAACCTGCTTTGAGTAATTTTTCAACTTCTGCTTTAATCGCAGCAACTTTTCTTGGGTGAATCTGATGCAAACGTTGCCGGACGGGTTTAGCATCCGGGTAAGTTTTGATTTCATGAACTACAATTGCGGGGTCAATTCCTGGCATTTCCTCATATGACCAGGCAAACATGTCACAAAATTCTTGAAATAGGGCCTTATATGTTTGAATTTCATCTTCCGTACAAGAGGCACCTATATGAACGTTTTCAACAATTCCAGGCTTAACTGAAATGTCAAGGGGAATAGTTCGAGAAATATTTCCCAAGTTTAACTCGGAATCGGGATGTTTCATCAGATTTTGAGCGTCCTTAACATATTTAGTCATAAAAATTGATGAAAAATCATTTTCAAAACGATCTCCCTAGGGTAAAAATGAAGATCTCTGATGAAGATCTTCCCATGGTAACTCATTGACGCACAGGATTTCACGAATTTTCTCATCAATTTGAACAAGTTCAGAAAATGTTATTAAATCCGAGTTTGATGTCGAAAGTGATTCCTCATGGACCACATTCATTAAGTTGATTTGGGTTTATGGTGTTTCAGAAAACGATTGCACGGTCTAATACGCAAGTTCATACAGACTCAAAGGCATAAAATTACCAAATGAGTCTATCTCAGATTCAAAAGGTATGATCCAAGGATCATCATTAACAATGGTGTATGATGAAATCATATGAATGGTTGCAGTAAAATACAATGCGTTGATAGGAGGAAAAGGAAAAGTGCCTAGTAAACCGGAATCTTTAAGTAGTCCCACTCCAACATCCTTATATGGGATCGTCGTTTCACCAACATGCTGAATGCTTTCAGTAGAGGCTGGGTCGGATGAAAAGTAAGACAACTGGTCTAAGGTTACAATATTTCCATTATGAGGGAACTTTATAAGCCGAAAGACCGATGAAATGACAGTTGTCATAGCATAAGACCAACTACGACCCAAGAGAAGGTTGTAATCTAGAGGGGCATCAACCACCTCCACATCTAGATTAACAGTTTTACCTTCAACCCCTATAGGTAAATCCTATAGAATGCCAAAAGGATGAAACCCATAGGCATCAAAGGCCTTTAGAATCGTCGAGGATTGATTTAGTGAAGGAGAACCAAGCGATCTCCAACACTGTATCGACATAATACACATGGAAGCTCCCTCATCAATCACAGTCCTATGAACAGGTCTATTTTTTATTATCATTGGAATCTAGACAACCATTTGATGAGGTAAGTGCGGTGCACTATTTTCTAGATTGAAGATTATAAGGTTCGGGTCCTGAACGTCAACAACTCCTATAGCTGACAAAAGTAATTTACGCTGTGCTGGACATGATTGCAACACTTCCAAAGCCGACATTGTTGAGGGTGAAACAACTAAATCCTCAACAATGTTATAGTGCTGAGCCGCTCTCACATGTGGATTGAAAGCAGACTTTCAAAGTACACCCTTGGTGGGCGGTTTGATTACTAAGTCTGGATTAGGTTTCTCGATCTATAGTGGATCGGAACCGGGAGTTGAGGTTGATGGATTAGAATGAGAAGATTCTGCTTCTTTACCATCAACAGGGATTTTACTTCCATAATCTTGCAATCGAGTTGCAATCCTAACATGGGACATCATCAATATGGGTTCTTCATTGGCACTAGAGGAAGAACCTATCATCTTACTGTCCTGATTTGGAAAAGGATCCTTCAAAACAGCAGGAGTTTGGGAACCTTTAACAATTTTTACAACCTCTGCATGATGAGGGCAATCTCTCGTAAAATGTTCTTCATCACAAATGAGACACGGATAACGAGGTTTGCATTTTTCATCAGTTGATTCCACTTTTTTTGGTTTCTCTTTTGAATTTTTATCTATTTTATTCTTCTTCTTCCCTTTCTTCTTACCACCGGTTTTTGATTTAGTTGTAGATGACTCTACAACATGAATATCGGCAGAAAGTTCTGCAGAAGAATCTCCTATCGGGGAATCTGGCAAGGTTATGATAGGAGAAGAATTCTTGGAAGACTTCTTCTTACTTTTGGTATTAACCGTACCAATCATACCATCAACGGCATGAGACCCTGAAGGAGCTGCAGCAATTTGATTTTGTTTGGGTAGATCGGGGATTTTCTCATGTAACGTACCCGACTGAGTATAAATTAAGTCAAGATACTGTGCTTGAGCAATTACTTGCTCCTTAGTAACAACTCCGGCCTTAGCCACATCCTCAGTGATCTTAAGCAGTAAAGATTTAACAAACCATTCAGCTAAGATCTGATCTGGGATAAAAACTTTCACTAAATGCCGTCGACGTCTCCATTCGTGGATATGATCTGAAATGTAAGTGGACGTTGACTATTTTAACGAAGTTAATAATTCCATGCCATTGTCATATCTAACTAGCAACTGAAAATGAGTTAAAAACGAAGTAGCTAACTGACTAAAGTTATAAAAAGTGGCTTGCGGTAACTTGATGTACCACTTGGCCACAAGACCAATTAGAGTGCGTTGGAAAAGTCATAAATGAATTGAATCATCTGAAATGGAATTAGATGCACACCAGAGGTGGTAAGTCATCACATGGTTCGACGGGTCCTCTCCTGGCTTACCTTCGAACTTAGGAATATCACTAGGCAACTTATGCGGCATTGGTGGCCAATACTGAAGATAGTTAATTGGATTGTTCGTAAGGCGCGTCAAGTCAGGCAAGTCCAAAGTGCGATAAATTGTTAACTACGATTAGGGTCCCTAAAACTCTGGGTCTGGCAGACCGACCCCAGGAGGAGGATATCCAGGATAACTAGGAATTGGAATTGCATTTGGGATATTTTGTCCTCCTGGAAAACCAGGATTAACCGGACCATACTGGGGTTGCTGAGGTTGTTGATATGTATACCCAGGGTATGGTTGATACTGATAGACTAGTTGCTGCGCAGCAGGACCGTATTGGTACTGCCCTTGGTACAGTTGTTGATTAAACTAAGGTTGACCGGTGACAACCGTACTTAAACTTGGTTGTCCTACAGGCATCTAAACCGAAGTGTGGACCATGGGTCCAGACTGAGGTAAAGATGTCTGAGGAGTAGATACAGGGACAGTAGAAACCGGAGCTGTCGATACTCTAGAAGAAGGTGGGGTAGATGCAGCAGATGTTGTAGTAGTTGCAACAGACGTTTGAGGCGGAGTACGAGGTGTACTAGGCCTAGACTGAGAAACTACAGAAGGTGCAGAAGTTTGAACAATAGATTGGACAGGTTGCTGGGATGAAACATAAACCAAGGGTTGTCCAGTTTGAGATGACAACTGCACATTTCGTTGCAAAAACTGTTGGGATTGAGATGGATCCCACACTAAATTCGTTCCGGGGTATGGACCCATAACAGGTTGAGGATATTGAGGACCATAACTGGGTTGAGGGTAGGGTTGATAATATGATTGACCAGAAGGTGGTTGGTAACCTTGGGTTGGGTACTGACCTTGGGGTTGATAACCCTCAGGCACGTACTGATACTGGGGTTGACCTTGAGGTACATATTGATACTAGGTTGACCTTGAGGTACATATTGATATTGAGGTTGACTTTGAGGTACATATTGATATTGAGGTTGACCTTGAGGTACATACTGAGTCTGGGGTTGACCTTGAGGAACATACTGTCCCGTAGGTATGTACTGTCCTTGAGGTTGCCCCCCGGGTGCAAACTGAGTACCTTGAGGTTGCCCCCCCGGCACAAACTGGGTACCTTGAGGTTGCCCCCTAGGCACAAACTGAGTACCTTGAGGTTGCCCCCTAGGCGGTAACTGGCCACCTTGAGGTTGAGGATTGGGAATAGAACTTGACATCATGAGAATATCTTCTACACTCAACGGTTTAGTACCATTATTTCCAGTTAATAACCCTTGTTCAATAGGTCGAGGAGATGCTCCCGAAATTGTACCAGAAATGGACTGATACCCAGCGGGAGCAAAAGGACCGCCGTACAAAAAGGCTTCCGGAGATTGAGAAAACATGGACGACTGTTTGGACATATTCAACGGAGGATAGTAACCTCTAAGTGTTGGGTGATAAGAAATACGAGGTGGTGAAAAACTTAGTCCCGGGTTTTCCAAAAAATCAGTCAATGAAAGATACCAAGCACTGCTCCTAGGTGGAATATAAAATATTGATTCACGCTCCCTAAGGTCTATAACAGGTTGATCTTTTGGAATAGGGATGCCTTCTTCTTTTTCTGGAATAACAAGTTCTTCAATAGCTATTAGTCTAGAAGGAAGATTTTGGGTAATTATTATTTCTACGCTAGTTGAACTAGGACCACTAGAAGCTGGAGAAGTAAACCCCGATATTGGAGTAGCAGCAATTTCATATTCGGGTTCATATATTTCAGGTTCTTCACCTATATCACTAGTAGATGAAACACTACCAGTAACTTCTGAAACAGATACAGGTTGCTTACTATAATTTGCTATTAACGCTGAAAAATCAGGATATCCCACCTAAGCAGATTCTCCTCTTTCAGGCAACCCACTTCTACTATCTCTAGGAGTGACCAAGGCCCGTAGCCCTTCAGGCTGGCCTGTTGAAAACTTAGGAGGTTGGCCCCAAAGTCACTGGGACTTCCTCAGTAATTCAGCCACGGTTAAAAACTTTTAACATCTTTACATTAAAACAAAGTAAAATCTCAATGAAAACCACCTAAAGCCTCTAAAGAACCAAACAAATTGAATCACATGCCTAAACAATCTAGGAGATCAATCACACAAATAGTAACTTTCTGTACCGAAAACACTAGTTGGTGATGAAATCCAACGTTGCAGAGTTCAATACAGAAATAGCGGTTGGAACAGTTACCCCAACAACCTGCTTAATGAATAGACTGGCACAAGTTTCTCCACTAAACCGTCTCGAGTGAAGAGAACCCCCCAGAAAACCCAAGTGAGTCTAGCCGACCTTTGCTCCAGGTATAGTGGTATCTTCCCACCACCGTCACCTTAGGAAGAATCCTATATAATATGGTCACTATGGTTACCAACAGAAAAAAATATACCTAGGGGAACAGTCTACGAACCGATACGCACGCAAGGGCAGAGTAACAAGCTCAATCCCCTTGAAGGCTCCTTGACATAAACCAAGGTTTACCAACAAGTGACCCCAGGCTACTCGACAATGGTTAATCTGAGGTTTATCGTTTTTAATACATGAATATCTGGCGTCGTTCCCAATGAGGAAGGATTGATTCCCACACTGGTTCGGACACAATCTCGTGCTTCTCCTTTAAGAGGAGCTTTCCCAGAGCATAGATACAACAATTGGATTTCTCTCCTACCGCAAGATATAGCTACTTGTTTGTTTACTATCTTGGAGAGTTAAGTACTCCCTACTCCAAGACACTAGCCTAAGCTATGTTGGTGTAATAGACCCCTAGAAATAAAAAGATTTCTAGATTGATTTTACTTTAAGCGTTATTTTTATTGGTTTTTGATTAAGTCAAGAGGTGCGGAGATGAAACGCGTGTGTTAGACTCGACTCAAATCACTAAAAAGAGCACTTAAGATGAATTAAACAATCTTTTCTCTTCAATGAACTTCTAGTAGGAAAGAGTTTGAGAATGAAAATGTGTGTACACACAAATCTTTTTACAAACAAATTAAAAGGAAGGGTTTTGTTCCAATGCACTCAAACAAGACAACTAGTATTTCACAGGATTTCCTTTCATTCAAACGCTCAAATGCTACCAAAACAAACTTTTCAAAAGAGATTTTTGTATTTTTATAAAAACACTCAAAACTATAACTAAAGCAAATCTTGAGAAAACTATGAATAAAGCAAATCTTAAGATCTACAAACTATAAAAAACTACTTGAAGTAAAAGCTTACAAGATGTTTTGTTTTTTAAGGATGTTTTACTTAGCGATGAGCAAACCAAGGAGTAACTTATCCAGAATCACAAATCAGTCAAAAAGCAAGTAATTTTTTTGGTTTCTTTTGTAAAAATGAAATCCAAATTTTTAACACAAGATTTTTCGAAGTTTCGCAAAGAGAAAACATAAGGTGGATTCCTCAAAAAAGGTAGATTTTGTAAATGGTCAGGCTCATAAGAAGGCCAGTAAAAACCAAGGTGATCTGAGGCTTCTACGCTTCTAAGCTCTGAGCTACTACACGACCAAAATGAAAATCAAGACCGACAAACAAAACTTCTAGGAATTTCACCTAAAACCCTAAGACCAATGGAATTAAACCAAGGAAAGATTTTAACAAGTCACATGTAGGTCTGGGCAGAGGATAACAAAATCTAAACCAAAATAAAACTAATTGAAAGAATAAAATTGAAGTTTTTCAAAATTTTAGCAGGGTCTGCAGGTTCAAAGTTTACACAGGTGCGTACACGCTCTGTGTGCAAAGTAAACATGCGTAGAAGTACGCAATGTGGTACAAGCACAGGCTGCGGGCTTCTCCTAAAGTTATGAAAAGAAAAAACAAACCTAGATCCACTAAATCCACCCAATTCCACACACAACAAGCCAAAAACAGAAAGAAAAAGACAAGTTCCTCAGGTCAAAGTAAAAACAAGGAAAACAATCAAGTCCCCAGTGGAGTCGCCATTTTGTCACACGGAATGAGTCGAGGTTGTGGACAAGATCGACCTTCCTAGTATCTAAAGATATCTAGTGACAAGCAAGCCAATCAAAAACTATATTTCTCTAAATATGTGATTAAAAACAAAGGCAAACAAGTGTTTTAGGCCTACCTTGGGTCCAATGCAAGTTTGTGGAAACCTCGCTCCCTTGCTCCAAATGAGCTTCCTTGAAGTAAGTCTGCAAACACAAACAAGCAAACAAATTAAATAGCACCTGAAAAGCCAATATCATAAATCATATTCATCATAATGATCAAGGAGATTATGAAACAAACCACATAATACAATTTGTTGAGAAAAATGAATCTGATTGTATTAATTCAAATGAAGAAGAACTTTACAACCTGTGCCTTGATGCTGTACAAGCTCCTCCCAGGGTCCGACAAGAAGTCTCCTCTACTTTGACAAGTTTCACTGACTTCCCAATGAAACCAAAAGGTATGTGATCTCTCCTCCCAAGTTTAACTAGGAAGTCCCAATTCCATCAGCATTTACCCTAAAAAATGTTCAGCTTCTAACCTCCCCAGCAACTGACCCAATGCCTTAATTTATAGTGCATGGAGGGCAGTTACTAGGTCCTCCTTCAAAGGAATAGAATCCTCCTTCAAAGGGATAGCTCCTCCTAACAAGGGATTAGCTCCTTCTCTTTTGGGATGCATGAACCACTTTGGAGCGAACAATCCACGTCAAAAATTCCTTCTAGAAACATCTAGAATTAACCCAAAGTGAGTTTTTTAGGATAAACTTGCGCCTTTTTTACTTTTACAGGGGTACGCACCCACCCCTTTACAAATAGAGCGTGCAGATACGCAGGTAATATGAACAAAGAGTGCGGGCTCGCAGGCAAAAGTGAGAGAAAGTGTGGAACCAGAGTTTTATTGATTTTCAATGTCTTTCTCTCATTTGCAAAGTTTGACATGAAGAGCTAAGGTCTGAGACTTGCTTAGGAGGTCAGTATAAGTGGTGATGGACCCATACTGACTACAAATAGTCATGGTGATGATATTTTTGTGTAACAGGCCACTGTTTGCACCCTCCATAAGGTCGGGCTAGACTTGGCCGCACTTCCAAGAGAAGCCCTTCACACCTTGCATGATGGTGTGATCGTAGAACTTCAAGCTCGGGAACAATGAGCATTGAACATCATCAGTGACCAGCAGGTGAACAATGTCAAAATGTTTGCCGAGATGATCGAGCTCTTTAAGGCTATCACCAGAAAGGATGAGCGCACTACCAAGGTAGTGGTGGATGCATGCAGGTCTGTCCCCGAGTTGGATATTCCTGAATATGCACTAATGGATGAATGAATTTGGAAGCTTGCTACTGGAGTGCGCGAAGCGATATCATAGCTGGCCAAGGTTTAGTTGGAATTGAACCTTAAGATCACATAACTTACATTGAGGGACCAACCCTTGACTCTACCAGAGATAAAGGAGTAGCGTGAGGTCGATGTCAAAGATGCAATAGTCGTTGTAGATAGCGCAATGAAGGAGTGTACAACACTCTTCGAGTAGGCACTCAAAGTGGTTAACAATTTGTAAGAGGATCCCACCTTGCAAAGGCTAGAAATGGAGGCTCGAGAGCCACAGTAGAGATATAATGAAGTCAAAGCAATAGCGTGCACCGCCACCCTTAAACAGAGGCTAGAAAAACTATAGGAGGAAAAGGTGCTAAAGGAGCAGGTGGATGTAGCGCAATGCAAAGAGAGCGTCCTCAAGGCCAGAATAGGGCCTTGGATTTATGAAGCCTATGCACTCACAACCACCATCAAAGGAAAATTAGCTAGTCAGCAGGGAACGTAGAAGAAGGTACAAGCAAATGGCACAGGCCAGCGATGGAGCAGTTAGTCAAACAGATGAAGCAGGTGGAAATAAAATGCATCGCCGAACTCACAGTGGTACAGGTGGAGCTGGGCAGTCTTCTCGACAAGATCTCCACACTAGTGGAGTGACACGAGGGTGAGTCACCAGATTTGTGATGGGGGAATGTTGGGAACAGTTCCCCTGGGGTTAATTTTGGGGGTTAAAATCCCAAGTTTTGGGACTAAAAGCCC
Organism: Pinus taeda; assembly: GCA_000404065.3. Classification (NCBI taxonomy): domain Eukaryota; kingdom Viridiplantae; phylum Streptophyta; class Pinopsida; order Pinales; family Pinaceae; genus Pinus; species Pinus taeda. The sequence goes on along the minus strand of APFE030121602.1, from coordinate 14,118 downwards.
TAGTTTTGTGTAAAGACTCCACATTTTGTGGTCGTGGAGCGTGAAGATGTAATGAGTTACTAAGGGTTTTCCACCCTTCTTTTGTATAATTCATGTCGGATCTAGAGATCTACCCATGGTCCGCGGACCATGGATTTGTATAAAAAGGAGGTCTTAGAGGAGTCTAAGATAGTTTAGTTCATAGTTGATACTTGATGTTAATGAATGTAATGGGTATGTGAGAGCTAAGAGCGAAGAGTCTTAACATAGGAAGAGGCTCTGTAGCTGAGTGCGCAAAGGCCTAGGGTAGAAGTCTACAGCTGAATGCGTAGACCCCTGCAGCTTTATGCGCAGTGTAATTAGAGTCTGTATTGGATATTTGAATCAATAATAAAGAGGAGTATTCTGAAATTACCTGTGCATTTTACTTCTTTCATTGGATGCGATTATGTTATGTTGAACACTGGGTTCATGTTTTAATACTACTATAATGCATGAATCTATATGTTTCTCTGTTTTATATGACACAAGTAGAGATATATATTTACGCGAAATATAACCGTAATGCATGTTGAAGTTAATTGATAGTTAAATGAATTTGAGTAGATACAAAAGTAGGAGTAATTACAGAGGCGCGTAGGTGCCTGATCTATCTATTTAGGGTCTGCGAAGGATGATTGGAGGCTTTCGCGAAGGCTTTGAGGACGAATAAGAGAAGTACTTTGATAAGTACTAAAGGGCTTATAAATTTGCGCGAAGGAAGATTAGGGAAAATAACCAACATCACGACCATCTCAGGGTGTAGAAACTTGGTTCCTGCATCCTCCCATACTACTTTGGGTGAGACTTCAGTCCACGGATTGATGCCGAAAGGGCCAGTAGTGAATGGATTTGCTTAGCTACTTAACATTGAACCTGGGTCAAAGCCCAACAAGCCAACAACTACTGAAAGGAAATTCAATCCCTGCTCATTTATCAGCTACAAATTAAAGGGACTATTGCCCTTGCTCGTTTACCAGTACTCACTAGAAGGGAAACTTGCCCCTACTCATTTATCAGTCTCTGCTGAAAGGGACTCTTTCCCTTGCTCATTTACTAGTACTCACTAGAAGAGACTCTTTCCCCTACTCATTTATCAATCTCTACTGAAAGGGACTCTTGTGCCTGCTCGTTACTAGCACCCAGTAGAAGGAGCTACCAACCCTAATCTGCAAGCTACAACTTGTCATCCTTGTTGATCCATATTTCATCCATTTTCAAACTCAAATCAATAGAGCTTTTATGATTTCAAAATAAGTGTATTCCTTAATCACCAACACCTTCAATGATATTTTATTAGTGATAAAATCACCTTCAAAAATCAATGATTACTAATACAAACCACCACCACCTTCACCAATTTGTCATCACTGAACAAATCACCAAACTTTATGCACCAACAACATCAACACCAATTCATTCTCTGCCTTCTCAAACACCTTTGAGACACCAAGGTTTCTCTCTGATTCACCTTTGATACATACCCAAACTATTATGCATCATGTTGCACAAACATCTCTCATCCACACACTCTGCTCTGCACACTCACAAACTCGTCTTTTAAAGCCTTTTTATAAAGAATTTAGCTTGATATTTTTTGCCTTCTATTTATTTTCTTTTATTGTTGCATGCATCCTTATTTTTCACTTTTGTCCTATTTATTTCAATCCAACTATGTTCACTAAGTTATCTTATCCTAATCATCCTTTTCTGTCAATTAACCTGATTTTATTTGCTTATTTTAGCATTTTGGCCTTTTATAATATTTAGCAGTGCTTCTGCTAATTTTAGCTGCAATTAATTTTGACTTAACTACCAGAATTGACAATTCCACCTTTCTAAGCTTAAGCGCCTTTTCATTGACACCTTTACCTATTTTTTGCCATATAAGCAGGTCTTGGTGACAATTGGCTAGGCCTTTTAGGCACTAATCCCTTTTAAGCCCTTCACGGGCCAAATCTATTTGTTAATGGCTCTGTGCCATTCGTTTTGTTTCTACCTGAAATGAACAAGAGTTGGTGCTTAGCTGCTCTAAGAGCCTCCATGGCTCATTTCTCATTATAACCTCTGCTCAATTTTCTACCAGCTGAATTGAACCCTATGCAAGCACTTATATTGTAGCTCTCCCCATCCATAAATTTTGTTTGTTTGTGCCTTTATTCATCTGCCAGGGTCATGCCTCCCAGTCGATGTGTCCTATGGGGACCATTCGATGCCGTTTATAATTGGTTGTTGCTCTTCCTCCTCATCCCAACATTTTCTTCTTGGTGCTTCAACAAAGATCTGGTAACAATCCCAATGGGGTAAGTCCTGCAGGATGAGTTATCTCGTGGGATTCTCCCGGCGCCTTTTTAATTGGCTACCATTGTCGTGCTATCATCGCCATCGTGTACAACTCCTACTGCCTAACGCTACCATCAGGATGATGTCACAATGGCATCACCTATGCTACATGTCGGTTTGTGATAGGTGACATGTGTCACATGAAAATGGCCCATTTGTGTGTAACTGCCTCCTCCTACATTTACCCACTTTCACTGGCTTTCTTGGGGTAAGCATGCGCTGAGGGTCACTATGATATGACTAAAACTCCTATTGAACTTAAAGAAATGGATTTGACATCTTATGATCTTACTGACTTCCCTCAGGTGCCACAAGACCTCTAGGAGTAACCCAACCCCTCCATGTGTCCAACACCTGAGGCAACCCAATGTTTCCTTGACCTTGAGCCCTAGTTGCTCCCTTGCCAAGGCCTCCATGTGACTATGGATTCCTAGTTGCTCCGATAGGCCTGTACCAGGTGCAATTGTAGCCTTTTTGTGTCAGTGTTGTGCCAACGACTTCAGAAATTAAGGCTACTTTCCAACGGGCTAAGGATCTTCCCATAAATTCATGAAACTTCCAGAACTCATAAAAGACATGAAGATGATGCCTACAAAACAAAACTGGAACCAAGACTTGAACTGACCATCCCCAACCAGGGTTTACATTTTGTCAAACATTTGGTAGATATGCAACCTACATGTCGTGAATGCAAGTCTGAACAAAAGGGACTGAAAACTTATCTTGAGTTTAACAAGAAGGGTCTCTAACTTCTCAAATTAGTTGTCATATCATCAATTAGGTCTTGCATCCATTATTATTCAGTTACAAGTAAAAACATGAATAGATCCATGAATGAGAATAGCCATATAACCATGCTTATTACCATCATATAACTAGATAAATAACAATAAGAGAACAACCATTAAATCCATGTAACAACCAATACATTTCCTTACCAAAAGAAAGAGAACTTAGCTTTTATTAAATGGAGGCAATTACCAACTGGGTTCAGGACCGCCACATTCCACTTGACCATAGATTGGCTGAACCATATCTTTCTTTCATCCAATCACCCTCATGCAATATTCCAAGCATGAATGTGGGATCTCATGAGATAAACCAATCCAAAGATAACCAAGGTAATCCAGAGGTTAAAACACCTCCACCCCTCTACAAACCATGATCATACCTAAACCGGTGTTGAGATCACAAAACCAAACCGAGCTTGGATGCCTCAAAATTTCTTCACCATCCTTGAGGAATTTTACTGTCTCCACCCTCAAGATTTACTATGTATCCTACCATTACTAGTCAATGGATTCCTAGGCCTTTGGGAAATTTCTAGAGACCACCTCACCCCCTATTCCAAAACCATCTGACAATCCAAATATTAAATCGAGAACAATCCCATCACACAATGGATATAATGGGAAGGCTAGGCTAAAATCCACTGTCAAATCCTGGAAAAAACCATGCCACTGACAAAAAAGGAACCATATCCCAACATCCACATACCACGCATGTCAAAACTAGCTAGGAAATCACACATGCAATCTGTTACCTGCAAGTATTCCCGTTGAAGCTGCTTGATCCTTTCCCATGTCTGTTTCGGCAAAACATTTGTATTGGAACCTAGGTCCAAGATAACTTGGTCCATTTCATATTCCCCTATCTGCGCAGTGAGTCTCATCTCATGTCCAGTTCATGCCTTATGTTTACCAAGATTCCTAACTATGCATGGTCCATCAAAATTAGTTTCCTTGCTAGTGCACCTATTGATAAGGTCCTGTAGTCCCTTCACAATGTTACTATCATGGAGCAGTTTCATGCAAGTCTCTAAGAACATGGTAATCATGGACGGGTCCATGTCTTCAACCGGTTTCTCCTGAATCCTTGAGGTAGAGGCCTCAACGAATCTTTTCTTTTTCCATAAATGTTTCTTTTGCACATTCTAGATCAAACCCTGTCTCCTTTTCTGGTGCTTTGCGGATCCACTCACCTTCTTTGGGCCGCTTCCCCTTATCCTCACCAGCCGTCACTCCACTCTACAACACAATATTTACCTTGGGGTCTTCCCCACAAGGCTCAACCCTCATCATCTATAGGTTCTGAGTCGATTGCTGAGGCTAAGCCCCCTTCTCATGTATCTTGGCTAACAATATAGGGCAATCCTCCGTCGCATGGTCAAATTGAGTATAATAGTGGCATGACAGCCGCTTTCGATTCAGGCAGTCTCGCATGTAGTGTCTTGGTCCTCCATATGTGAAATAAATAATATGCCCTCGACCTCTACTAGGTCCTCCTCCACCTCGGCCTCGATCGCGCCCCTAATACTCGCCTCACGCTCCTCTAGCGCCTTGGTCCAGGGGCTGAGTTTCTGCCTGCACCCTATATGCAGGTGTCCTAACTTCAGCAATTGCACTCATCATGACCCACAGATTATCAAAAATTGAGGAAGAGTTGTTGTGGTGTCTGTAAGAATTTCTACAGCAAATGGAAATTGTCAGTTGCATGTTTCCTAGCTACCTGACAGATAACACACCATAGCATGGGCCCTGTACTTGGCCTTGTTATAGCTTCTGGCCTTAGTGGCATTGGTCCCCCATGATGCAACATAATTTGAAAAAACAGGATAGTGATCTTTGTCATGCCCCTGGCTTTTGTAGTTTAGGCACCACACTTCTTTGCGCGCCTCTCACTGAGTTGTTCTGTCTTTCTTCAGAATTTGCATTTCGAGGCAAAGGTTCTACAACTGCCCGTGAATCTATTGAACCTCCAGATTAGCATCCTGCATTGGTATCTCGTGCAATCTCATCATGATTTCCAGAGCTTTCACCTGGGTCCCAATCTTTTCTTGTGATAGCGCAACCCTTAGGTGAGGCAGGAGTGAGGCCACAAACCATTTGCGGTGCTTCCCATCAATCAGATTCATGTTGGCTTAAAGGGTCATACACTTCAATATTTGATCCAAATCCTGTTGATTTTGGGTAGCATTGGATGTGTTCTAGCCACAAAATTTGGTGGAGAGGTTGGGGCACATGAGATCTCCAATACCTAGAAAGGGTTTGGGCAGATTCTAAATAGATCAAGAGATGTTAAAATAATTAATATTTTTAATGGAGTCCCTAAGTCTAAACTTAGTGAAAATAAAATATTAATGTGTATTAATATGAATCTATGTTAGAATGGTCCAAAAGACATGGATCAAGCCATATTTAATCTTAGTCGTTGATTAGGACCTTAATATCGGCCGTTGAGGTGTCAACATGAAAAGTATAAGAGGAGGCTTGAGGGTCACTTGGAGAATACATCAGAGTGATAAGTCATTATATTCTCTAGAGCGGGGTTTGCTAAGAGAGATAGAATCAGTGATTAGAGAGAAGTTGAGGGGTATTGAGTATAGAGAGACAGAGAGGCAGAGATAGTGCCGCGAGAGTAGCAGAATAGCCAGAGAGAGAGACGCAGGAGCAGCCAATGCTCACGCAGGGCCACGCAGATGTAGCTAAGTGTTGCACAGAGCACTAGAGAGGTCAGCAATAGCTAATGCAGGGCCTCCTGGGGCTAACATAGGACCTCTTGGGGCTGATGCAGGGAAAGATAGGTTGATGCAAGGCTAGATCTAGGCTAGGAAAGGCTAACGTAGTCCAAATTGGGGAAATGCTGGGGCAGATTGGTGCTGAGTAGCTGCTGGAAGGATTATCTAGGGTTTTATCCAGTAGATTTTTCAGAAACTGAGAGGTATTACTACCAAGGAAATTATCTATTGGGTAGGCCAGTTTCGGCATCCAGATTGTACTTTGATATTGCTTAATAAGAAAACCCTCAAATAGATGCACCGGTTTTCCCACATTGGGTTTTTCCGGGGACATTAGTCCAAAAATAATGGTGTCATATGGTGTGTTTATTTCTGTTTCTTTTAGTTGTTGATCTGTAATATGTTGAGCATGCACTAGTGTTTATTTTTAGTATTTACATTGTAAATAACTTGTTAAGGAAAATAACAAGAAGGAAGGAATAAATGAGATCAAGTGCATGGAGGGTTTCTAACTAAGTAAACTTAGAAACTTCAACAAATCCCAGGGTGTCTCTCTAGGCTTCATCATGATCTCCTTGAATCCCACAATTGATTCCACCTCAGACTTAGGTCTACTACATTCCTTATTCAGTGCAGTTTGGATATTGGCCAACGCGGATATCGGATTATCAGTACAGTACTTAATGTACCAAGTTAGTGCGCAGTCTTGCAAAGCACTAACCAACATCACTTTCTTCATTTGATCATCCGTGATACCCTCAGATTCCCATATAGCCTTCGTGACGAACCAAAACTAGTCCAGATCTTCATTTCCAACACCCTTAAACACAGGTAACTTTAGGGAGTTCTCCATGTTGAACGGTGGTGGAGGTGGCGGTGGTGTGGGTGAGGGGGTAAGCGGTGGAGGTGAGGATGGAGGCGGTGTGGATGGATGAGGTGAGGATGTAGGCAGTGTAGATATTTGTGGGAACCCCTATCTTATCAACTGAACAATGCTCAACGAAGAAACCTGTATTTCTCCTTCGTCATCACTTAGAGGAGGCTCAATAAGCGGGCTATATTTAGGGCCTTTTCTTCCTCCGCCCCTGAAATTTATTCCACTTCACGTAGCTCCAAACATCAAGGCAACTGCATGACCCTATTTTCACACAATAACATCTTAATCCAGGTATTTAAAGACCTTAAATACTTACCTTGCGACCCCTTGAAGAAGCGGCACTTTGGTTCACTATCACTTACTGAAGTATTGACCACGAACTCTATCACAAACCCTCTTACGAGACGGTCGAGCCAATGATCAACAATGTGCGTGATATTATCTTTAGAGGCTTCCAATTTCTGAACTAACTCCGAGGTCCAGACAATCGGACTGCTAAGCCTCCACCTCCCTTGGCTGTCTGCCAACTTCGCGATCCACTCGTATAATTCAATCGGGAAGGAAAAAAAGAAGATTTCATGTATTTTTGTGTAAAAATATCTATCCAACCACTGTTCTTTCATCAATCATGGATTCCTATTTTCTTGCATTGGGAATTCGTGGATCTTTCTATCCAAATAGTCTTTAATCTCCTTCTTAGTTGTATTCCAATGATGCGACATCACACATCTCGTTATGTAGATCCTGGTCTCGACAATGGAAAAATTTGTTGGCTTGAAAAGCCTTGACCCAGGTTCAATGTTAAGAAGCCAAGAAAATCCCTACACTACTGGCCCTTTCTGCATCAATCCGTAGAGCGTGGACTGAAATCTCATCCAAAGAAATATGGGGGGATGCAGGAACCAAGTTTCCACACCCTGAGATGGTTGTGATGTCAGTTATTTTCCCTAACCTTCCTTTGTGCAGATCGATAAGCCCTATAGGGCTTATCAAAGTACTTCTATTATTCATCCTCGAAGCCTCTGCGAAAGCCTCCGATCATCCTTCGTGGACCATAAATAGATAAATCAAGCACCTATGCACGTCTATAATTAATCTTACTTCTGTATCTACTTAGATTCGTTTAAGTATCAATTAACTTCAACATGCATTACAATTATCTTTCGCGTAAACATATATCTCTACTTGCAGTCATATAAAACAAAGAAACATATAGATTCACACATTAGAGTAGTATTAAAACATGAACCTATTCAACATAACATAATCTGATGTAATGAATAGAAGTAAAATACATAGGTAATTTCATAATACTCTTATTTATTATTGATTCAAATATCTAGTATAGACTCTGACTACCCTGCGCACAGAGCTGCAGGGGTTCACACACTTAGCTGCGGACTTCTACCCTAGGCCTCTGTGCACTCAACTGCAGAGTGGTAGTGTAGCGCTACACATAGCCACTGGATCCCAGATGTGGATGGCAGTTGGTTGCTTTCGAGGCACCATTTTCAACTGGTGCGATGTTGTGTTGGCCAATGTGAAAGGCCAACTGACCAGGGCCAAAAATGGACAACTAAAGACTTTTGGATATGGTGCTATAATTGTGAGTTTTGGTCTGGAGAGGGTTCCGATGTTGATCCTGCAACACCTCATTATTGGAGTTGGGCTTCCTCGAGAGCCCAAACTGATGCGATGGGTTGCAGTTATGGCCCGTCATCCTGATGAGGGGACCGAGGTTGTTTGGTTCAAACCTGGGTATTTCAATGGTTGGAGAACCAGGTTTTTTCTATCCAGGACTTTCCTTATGCTGGGGTTGATTTTCGTGGGGACCTAGACATGGCTCTTCCGCCAGGAGAGCAATGGGATGACTCAGGTAAATCATTTTCAACATTTTCCTAATTTAATTTTTTTGTTTTTATCTCGTCCCAAAACTGATAGTAAAAGTTTCAAATGTAGATGTGGGCCCACGACGACCAGCCACTCTCCGGCCTTACGAGAGGAAACAACCAGTTGCACCGGCTCCAGCCCCACAGGATGAATCAGCAGAGACTTTGGCCGAGTTGGAGAGCCATCTAGAGCGCCTAATAGGGGACATTCCAGAGACCAGCATAGATGACATCCCTCGTCAACTTCAGCACTATGTGATTGGGGTGCCAGGACCTTTTAGGAGGTTCCTTTGTAAGGTGGTCCGTGCAGTGGTTTCGTATCGAGATCATCACCAGTGATGGGATGATCGCCTATTGTAGTCACATATGACATTTTTGCTTTTTGTACTTATCATTTTTGCCGATCATAAGGTGCTTTTCAACCTATGATCGAGGACAATGTATATTTTGACACACTCCTTTGTTATATGATATCATTATTACCGGCTTATCTTGTTAAACATGTTATGGAATGTTTTTAAATTTACTTGTATGATTATTGCACATGTCTATTTAATATTTGAGAAGAAATTGCATTTGCTAATGTATTTAAAGATCTTGGAATATGCTGATATTCAATATAGTCAAATTCACGTTCCAAGAGACGCACTCTCAAAAATAATCTCAATAAAATTGGATTTCTAATGGCGTATACTCTATTAAGCTATAATACAACAAGTTCACAATCTAACCTCACTATCAAACTCCGAATCCCAAATGAAATAGATTCAGATAATAACTCAATCACTGCACTATACTCTGCAATGTTGTTTGTTGTTTGACTGAGGCTTACCCCATGCATAGATACCAACTCGTCAGAGGGCGAATAGATAACCCAAGCTGCGGAAGAAATATTTTGTGTACTACGACAAGCACCATCAGTGAAACCAATGTATGTTTGGAGAGGCATCGACATCTGCGACATCAAGAGTAAAACTAGGATAAGCGGGAATAACGACGAAAACTCTTTCTAAGCTAAGCACACTTTTTAATCTAAAACATACCAGCTAGAAGGAAAACTAATCTAACTAAAAAATCTCCACACTCATTTTAAGCATAATACCTCTTCAAGTAAAGACCATTTCTGGGTTTACCTAAAGAGACCTTGTCAAAGTCTACCAATTCATAGGCCCCTTTCGCTAGCTTTTTCTTGACAACATAGGGACCATGCCACATAGGCACGAATTTTCCAGTGCCTAACTTATCATTTTCCTGATCGTACAATAAGACTAGATCTCCTTCAGAAAAATTTCGAGGAGTCACATTTCGATCATACTGGGCTTTAATACGTTTTGCATGAGATTCGATCGCTAATGCAGCATCGCGTCGATTCTCATCTAGCTGAGCCAAGTATAACAAACTTCGTTCCTCTTCAGAAGTGGCTGGAAGTAACTCGATGGCCATTCGCAATGACGGGATTTCACACTCAATAGGTAACACAGCTTCCAAACCATAAACTAGTTGGAAAGGAGTGAACCCTGTTGATGTTTTTACTGAGATTCGATACACCCAAAGCGCTGAAAATAGCATGTTATGCCAATTCAACCAATGAATCCCAATTATTCGTCGGATCATGATGACTAGAACTTTATTGATGGCTTCAACCAGGCCATTAGCTTGTGGATAATAAGGAGTTGAACTGTCATGACGCAAGCCAAGCTGGCCTGTAAGTTCAGTCATCATAATGTTTCAAAAATGATGCCCATGATCAGTGATAATCGCTTGTGGAACACCAAACCTAGAAATTATATGATTGAATATGAAAATTGCAGCTGTTTTGCCGTCTGCCTAAAATGTAGGCATCGCTTCGGTCCACTTGGTAAAATAATCTACCGCAAGGATAATATACGCATGCCCCCCGGCCGAGTGAGGGTTACATGTAATAAAATCGATACCCAATTTGGAAAAAGGACCAACGACAATTATAGGGTGAAGAGGAGCAAGTGGAGCACGCATATTTCGATCAAAAATTTGGCAGTTGTGGCATTTTCGGACCGCAATAATACAATCTTTAAACATAGACGGCCATAAATAGCCAGCGTGCAATATCTTTTGGGTTGTGGCATACCCAGACATATGACCGCCACATGCTCTAGAGTGGCAGTCATTTAAGACCCTTTCAACTTCCTCATGACTCAAACAACGTCGAAAAACAGAGTCCGCCCCACGACAATAAAGAGTATCTCTAATAAATTTGAATTGTTGGGACTGGAGTCATATTTTTCGACGTTCCGATCATGAAATATCTGGCCGAAAGGATTGGGTTTGGAGATGAACGATGATATCCCCATACCACTGATCTAAAGTGCTGATTAGAAACAAGGATTCGTCTGCAATGGGCTCCTCTGCCATAGTTTCCATGTCAGCACGCGGGAAGTCACACATTAATTCCGCAAAAACTAAAGATTTCTTTGACTTAGACTTTTCAAACTCCAAGTTGAACTCCTACAGGATGACAATCCATTTGGAGTACTTTCCCCCCACCAATTTCTTGGTCAAAATATAGATCATAGGGTTGCAATCAGAAATAACTGTAGTCTTAGGTAGTAAAATGTAATGATGAAAACGTTGGACAGCTTAAATAGCTGCCAATGCCAATTTCTCCACATGTGAGTATTTTAGCTCAGTTGGATTTAACGTTCGACTAAGGTAATATATCACATGTTTAGTACCGAATTCATCTTCCTGAACTAACACCATTCCGATCGTGGAATAGGAGGCAGCGAGATACAAGAAGTAATCCTGGTTGTAGTTGGGAGGATGCAACAACGGTGCATGGGTCAACGCATGTTTTAGTGCATCAAAAGATTTCTCAGCTATCTCGTCCCAAAAGAATGAAGTATTCTGCTTCAACGACCGGGTAAAACCCTTTGTGATCTCGGCGTAGTTAGGGATGAATCGGCGTAAAAAGTTTGCTTTCCCTTGCAAACTTTGGAGTTGACGAAGACTCGAAGGAGGAGGCAATTTGATAATGGCTTCAACCTTCGAGGGATCGATGCGAATGCTGGCTTTCGACACAACAAACCCTAGTAATCGACCCATTTCAATACAGAAAACACACTTGTGGGGGTTCAACCTAATCCGATAATGCCTACACCTCATAAAGATTGCTCTTAAATGGATGAGATGATCAGCTCGATGTAATGAATGAGCAGGCAAGTCATCGAGATAGGGTTGCACAATGTGCTTGATATCATGAAAAGCATAAGACATGGCCCGTTGAAAAGTTGCTCCGGCGTTCTTGAGCCAAAAAGGTAATTTGCAATAAGCAAATGTCCCCCATGGACAAATGAATGCCGTTTTTGTTTGATCAGCAGGTAGAATATTGATTTGATTGTATTCGAAAAAACCATCCATGAAGGAGAAAATTTTGCTGTCAGCACAATCATCAATGATTTGATCGATATAGGGAGTGGGGTAATTGTCCTGTGGAAAGGCTCGATTAATGTCTCTATAGTCGATACATATTCTTATTGTCCCTTGTTTTTTGTTAACAGGAACAATATTTGATACCCAATCCGTTAACGGGATTGGATAAATGAAACCTACTTTGAGTAATTTTTCAACTTCTGCTTTAATCGCAGCAGCTTTTCTTGGGTGAATCTGACACAAATGTTGCCGGACGGGTTTAGCATCTGGGTACGTTTTGATTTCATGAACTACAATTGCGGGGTCAATTCCTGGCATTTCCTCATATGACCAGGCAAACACGTTGCGGAATTCTTGAAATAAGGCCTTATATGTTTGAATTTCATCTTCTGTACAAGGGGCACCTATATGAACGTTTTCAACAATTCCAGGCTTAACTGAAATGTCAAGGGGAATAGTTCGAGAAATATTTCCCAAGTTTAACTCAGAATCAGGATGTTTCATTGGATTCTGAGCGTCCTCAACATAGTCAGTCGTAAAAATTGATGAAAAATCATTTTCAAAATGATCGCCCTCGAGTAAAAACGAAGATCTGTGATGAAGATCTTCCCATGGTAACTCATCAACGCATAGGATTTCACGAATTTGCTCATCAGTTTGAACAAGTTCAGAAAACGTTATTAAATCTGAGTTTGATGTCGAAAGTGATTCCTCATGGACCACATTCATTAAGTCGATTTGGGTTGATGTTGTGTCGGAAAACGACTGCACGGCCTGATACGCAAGTTCATACGGACTCAAAGGCATAAGAGTACCAAATGAGTCTATCTGAGATTCAAAAGGTATGATCCAAGGATCATCATTAACAATGGTACCTGATGAAATCATATGAATGGTCGCAATAGAAGACGATGTGTTGATAGGAGGAAAAGGAAAATTGCTTAGTAAACCGAAATCTTTAACTAGTCCTACTCCAACGTCCTTATATGGGATCGTCGCTTTACCAACATGCTGAATGCTCTCAGCAGAGGCTGGGTCGGATGAAAAGTAAGACAGCTGGTCTAAGGTTACGATCTTTCCATTATGAGGGAACTTTATAAGCCGAAAGACCGATGAAACAACAACTGTCATAGCGTAAGACCAACTACGACCCATGAGAAGGTTGTAATGTAGAGGGGCATCAACCACCTCCACATCTAGATTAACGGTTTTACCTTCAACCCCTATAGGTAGATCATGTAGAATGCAAAAAGGATGAAACCCACGGCATCAAAGGCCTTCAAAATCATCGGGGATTGATTTAGTGAAGGAGAACCAAGTGATCTCCAACACTGTATCGACATAATACACGTGGAAGCTCCCTCATCAATCACAGTCCTATGAACAGGTCTGTTTTTTACTATCACTGGAATTTGGACAACCATTTGATGAGGTAAGCGTGGTGCACAATTTTCTAGATCGAATATTATAAGGTTCGGGTCCTGACCGTCAACAACTCCTATAGCCGACAAAAGTAATTTTTGCTTGACATGATTGCAGCACTTCCAAAGCCGATCCGGGTGAAACAGCTAAATCCTCAACAATGTTATAGTTCTAAGCCGCTCTTGCATGTGGATTGAAAGCAGACTTTTGAAGTATACCTTTGGCGGGCGGTTTGATTACTAAGTCTGGATTAGGTTTCTCGATCTGTAGTGGATCGGAACCGGGAGCTGAGGTTGATGGATCCGAATGAGAAGATTCTGCTTCTTTACCATCAATAGGACTTTTACTGCCATAATCTTGCGATCGAGTCACAATCCTAACATGGGACACCATCAATATGGGTTCTCCATTGGCACTGGAGGACGAACCTATCATTTTACTGTCTTGATTTGGAAAAGGATCCTTCAAAACAACAGGAGTTTGGCAACCTTTGACAATTTTCGCAACCTTTGCATGATGAGGGAAGTCTCGTAAAATGTTCTTCATCACAGATGAGACACGGATAACGAGGTTTGCATTTTTCATCAGTTGATTCCGCTTTTTCGGGTTTCTCTTTTGAATTCTTATCTGTTTTATTCTTCTTC